>CM076581.1:415595102-415873094 GCA_034641835.2 Pinus albicaulis | reverse complement strand
TCCCTCTGATCATAGTGGAAATGGGAAACCTTTCAAGAGTTCAAGAAATTCCAGGTACGATGAATCTAATGCTGTTGATAGTAAGAAAAATTAATTTATTCTTGTATCTTCCATCATTGTTGCATCTCCTCCCAACACCCTGGATGTTTGGTTGATTGATAGTGGTGCTTCAAGGAACCTCACTGGTTATAAAGAAGCCCTCTCTGATTTGATTTGGAAGGATACTAATTTAGAAATTATCCTTGGAGATAATTCCACCTATCTTGTGAAAGGGACAAGGACCGTGACCCTTCATCTATCTCAAGGTCAAGTCCTTTGCTTACAAGATGTGTTGTACGTACCTGATTTGAAGAAGAACCTTGTGTCTATCTAGGAAATGGAAGACAAAGGATTCAAGGTGGAATTCATTGATGGAAAAGTATGCATCTGGAAGAATAATAAATTCAAAGAATCTCTTACTATTGGTTTTAGATTTGATACACTCTACCAGGTTGGTGGAAGTCTATTGGGGGCTATGTCATGTGATATAACTCTTGAAGCTGAGTTATGGCACCAGAGGTTTGCACACCTTCATTAAAAATCCCTTCCTGAAGCAAGGAAGGTGGTGATAGGGATGCCCAAGTTTAAACATGATCATGAAGGTATATGTCAGGGTTGTTCTAAAGGGAAGCATACAAGGGGACCATTCCCCTCAAGTGTCACAAAGACATATGATATCTTGGAATTGATACATTCTGATTTATCTGGTATGTTGGCCGTGACATAATTGGGAGGATGTTCCTATTACATGACTTTTATAGATGAATTATCTTGCAAGTCCTCGATATATTTCTTGAAGAAGAAGGATGAAGCTTTCATATGGTTTTGTACCTTCAAGGCCTTGGTGGAAAATCAAATTGGGAAGAAAATAAAAATTTTGAGGACATACAATGGGACCGAGTATGAGTCAAATGAGTTCAATTACTTTTTCACAGAAGTTGGCATTAAGAGGGAGACCACAACTATGTATACTCCTGATAAAAATGGTTTTTTTGAAAGAAAGAACAAGACCATTGTGGAAGCTTCCCGCGCCATGCTATATGACCAAGGTCTTCCGAAATTTCTATGGGGAGAAGATGTGAACACTGCTGTGTACATTCAAAATAGATTGCCACATTCCGCTTTGGACTCCAAGACTCCCGAAGAAGTATTATCTGTTAAGAAACCTGATTTTTCTCATTTTAGAGTCTTTGGTAGTCCTATTTATTTTCATGTATCGAAAGAAAAGAGAAGCAAGTTGGATGCTTCTAGAAAGAAGGGAATGTTTACAGGCTACAGTGAAACTTCTAAGGCATATAGAATCTATGTGCCTGGTCAAATATAAGTGGAGATATGCCACGATGTCACCTTCGATGAAGATGCTTCCCTCAAGAAAGTAAGAAATATTCCTAGCTCAAAGGAGGACAAAGAAGAAGAAGAAGATGGAAGGCAGGAATAATTGAAGGATGAACCAATGCCCAATGTTGAAGGACCATTGGATCCTATTGATCCACCTCCTTCAAGTAATAAGAGATCCTCATGGCTCAGGGACACTCTAGAAGATGCCGAGAGACATATTTCCCCAAGGGGGACATTACGTGAAAGAAAGAATCCAAATAAATACCAAGGGTATCTAGTAGCCATGATTACAATTATACAATATGAGCCTGGATCATTTGAAGAAGTCGTAAATAATAAAGTTTTGAAGTATGCTATGCACGAATAATATGAGTCCATTATGAAGAATGATGTCTGGGAAGTGGTCCCGATACTGGAGGACAAATCTGATATCACCTCAAAATGGCTCTTCAAGATGAAGCATGGAGTCGATGGAAGTGCTAAAAAGGGCAAGGAAAGATTTTTTTCTTGAGGCTTCTCTCAAAAATAAGGCATAGATTATGGTGATATATTTTCACCTGTGGCCCTATATACCACCATCTGATCTATTATTGCCCTTGCTTCAATGCAAGGATGGAGTCTCCATTAGATGTATGTGAAGACTTCCTTTCTACATGGTTTAATAAAGGAAGAGGTTTATGTGGAGCAACCTCTAGGGTTCGAAGTCCAAGATAGAGACACCTATGTATGCAGGTTGAAGAAAGCCCTCTATGGGTTGAAGAAAGCCCCTAGGGCTTGGTATGAGAGGATATATAACTACTTGATGAAGTTGGGATTCACTCGAAGTAATGCTAATCCAAACCTTTATTTTAAGGCTGATAAAGAAAGGCCTCTCGTTCTGGTTCTATATGTGGACGATCTCTTCATAACAAGCTCTGACCCTCTCATTCATCAATTTAAGAGGGGGATAGCTTCCGAGTTTGAAATGGAATACTTAGGACTGATGCACTATTTACTAGGCTTGGAGGTCTGGCAAAGGCCAGGTGAGCTTTTCCTTTCTTAAGGAAAATATGTCGTGAAACTACTGGAGAGATTTGGTATGGTGGAATGTAAGTACGTGTCGACACCAATGGAACTCAACTTTATGAAGTTGTGTGGAAACACTACTGGGCCTGAGCTAGGAAATCCCATCGAGTTTTAATAAATCATGGGGGCACTGATGTTCTTAGTGAACTCCATCTAGAAATATGTTTTTCAGTGAGCACTTTGAGTCAACATATGGTTGAGCCTCATCACATTCACTGGATTGGTGCCAAGAATCTATTGAGATATCTTCGAGGCACAATCGACAATGGGCTGAGATACATTGCCAAGAGTTTGATACTCCATGGATATACTGATGCCGATTGGGTTGGCAGTGTGGTGGATTGCAAGATCACATCTGGATGTTGCTTCACCTTGGGTTCTGCTTCGATATGTTGGATGAGTAGGAAGAAGAAGTTGGTGGCTTTGAGAATTTCTAAGGTTGAATACATTGCAGCGAGTATGGCCTGTTGTGAAGCTGTTTGGTTGCGAAAGATCTTTAGTGAGTTGTTTGGAAATGTGCTAGATACCACCATTATCCTTTGTGATAACCAGAGTGGGATTCATCTTTCTGAGAATCCTGTGTTCCATGAGAGATCCAAGCATATTGATGTTAGGTACCACTTAATTCAGGATATGGTACAGTGAGGCTCCGTAAGCCTTCAATCACATTGGGACTGATGAGAAAGTCACATATATTCTCAAAAAGCCCCTGGGGAAGGTCAAATTATTAAACTTCCATGAGAAGCTTGGAATCATGGAAATACCCTATTGTGAGGGTCCTACGTGAGTTGGAAAATGAGCTCTGGGAGATCCACGGGGCTTGAGGATAGCTTCTTGGAGCTATAAGAACACACAGTGCTAGGCTTACCAAACCTTATTATTCTTCTACCCCATAGATATGATATTGAATTGGTTCACCTCTCTTTGATCTATTCCCCACATGCATCCTACCCATGGAGTTTCAGACTCAAGGGAAGTACCTCTCATTTGGCCAATGAGGTAGGAAATATGGATAGAGACCAATAGCAAGACCAATGGACACATTAGAGATTTCCGTACTCTCTATGTCTAGGATGGAATGTGTCCAACACCTTGATCTGGGATCAAGTTTGATGAGGTTATTACCTCTAAACTGACTTTGGGTCACTAAACTAACTTCGGGTTAATATGAGACTCTTTTGAGTTCGAGAGAGGTTTTAACCTCTAAGTTGACTTCGGGTCAGTAGAGCATGATGTCTTTGTGAATCACCCTTTTTGCGAAGAAGAGCCAACAAAGAAAGTTATGGCAGGATGACGCAGGAGTGAAAGATTATATATGATAGTACACTATGTTACTTATCACTAGATGGAATTGGTGGACAGATGGTGTTCTTCCTAGTTGAGAGGGAGTGCTAATTTTGGGAAACTAGGTCAAAACTCCATGTTTCACTGCTCATATGATGATTATTATATTTTTTTTTATTCCTTTTTCAGAGTGGTTTAATATTTATCTAAATATCATCTTTTTTGGATGAGCAGAAGATATATTTTGTTTTTATTTTCCACACATGTGCGAGGTCGGCCATATTTGTCATGTAGGCTTGCAAGCCAAATAGATGTGTTACACACCCTCACTCATGGATATAAATTGGAGAGACTTGAAGATCATTTTATCATCAACTTGTCACACATTCTCTCTTTTGATATGATTGGTTCGAGCAGCCTTTGGAGGCATCTTTCTCTCACATGTGCAGAGCTAAAGCTGGGAAACCGTGCATACTATTTTTAGGGTTGTTTTGTTGTGTATTGACCAGCATTGACCATGGCCAAAACTTGGAGTTTTGACCTCCAGCAAGTGAAGAAATTATGATCTCTTGAGGCCACATTAGAGGGCATAAAAATTGAGGAAAAGAGATACCGTTGATACCGTTGATAGCGTTGAATAGTGTTGAATTTTCTACGTTGACTTTTTTTGTTGACAAGCATTGAATTTTTTGGAGTTGTCTTTGAGGGTGTGTGTGAAACTTGGAGGATTGAATGATATGATGTTGAGAAAGACTTTGATGGCTGCTGCAAGGATGTTAACTTCTGTAACGCACATCACTCTCTATTTTTGCTGGACAAGAAGAATTGTAAATTTTGATATACATTATTGGCTTGTCTTCTGTTGGTCTATTATCATTTTCTATCATCATTTTACTTTCATGTTCATGTGATTTCTAAGTTGAATCGGACCTATAAGAAAGATTGAAGTAAAACAACATTAAGAATAGAACATACCATGTCTGTCTAAATTGAACAAAAAAATATTTGATATTTTTGTTGTATGTCTTGGCTAAGTGGGAGTTAAATAAAGGTTTAAAAGAAATAAGAAAATTTTACATGAAAAAAATCATGTATTATTTTTCTTTCTTTGACCATTGTGTTTGTCATTTTTAGTCGATGTTTTAAGTGTGGATATTTTGAGTGTTGCATCCCAAAATCTACACCACAGAAACCTCCATTCTATCATTGTGTTTGTATTTGAGTGAAAGACCATACATTGTCATTTTTCATGCAGGGAAATATGAGAAACTCTTACTCTATTAATTGGGCATAAAGAACTCGTATTCATTTTCTTCTATTTTATTAATTATTTATCTAATATAAATTATCCTCCTTCCTTTTTTTTACAAATAATTTCATTCACATATATGGATTTTAAATATTAACTAGGGTTGGATGCATATACATGAAAAAAACTTATCGATGTACTGGTCAACTTTATCCCACCAAGCGCTTGGATACCAGGTGCGTTATTTAGTTTTGCATTGCATTTGATTTCAAGAAATTTTTTATTTCTACATTGCAAATATTCCAAGATCATAGACTCAACTTCTCTTCTTATCAAATTCAAATGAGACTTCCAAGACTATAGACCCAAATACCAACACAACATGATCACTTGAAGGGTTGTCCAACTTGATCAGTTGGTGGAATCTAAGCACTTTTTACAAAAAATAAATATCTTTTTACTCTATCTATTAGGGAACATATGTAGAAATTATAAAATATGCATGTATATTACCAGATTCTCCTGATCTAACAATTTAATCCTTATGTTAAATATAGAATCCTTCTACTTAATTCTTTGCAAAAATTAAATCGCAAATTGCAAACGCATGAAGAAAAAATCAATCATACATAACATGATGTTTTACTGGGAAATATTAAAGCTAAAAACCCCAACTATCATATATTATGTATATCAATGGATCATGAAACGATCTCATATATCTCATACAAATATCAGCTCGTAGAGCTCTCAGTACAATATACAATTGTCTCACACTGTCTTGCAGAAATTTGCACCTCCATGCACCAATTTCTTACCTCCTGAGAGCCTGCCTCCACTGCGCAATCCCTGTTGAAGAAGAACCCTGAATGAATTCGACCTTACCTTGCCTTGAATGTGAAATACTCATAGGCATCTCCAATGTGTGTGTGGATGCATTGAATGCTCCACTATAGTCACAACAGATAGTCCATCTCACCCTTTCACCTATCTCTCCACTGGGTCTTCACTGGATCTCACATGCAAGTAGTTAACTATTGTATTTCTTCAATTTCAAGTAAGGCACTACTTTTGAATTAATTAACTAATTAATTAACTCATCTTTCACTATTGTATGTTCAGTTACAACTAGCACAACTGAGTTTAACTCACTGAACTGAGTTAAACTAAATAACAACTCACATAACTACTCTTCCAACTCTGTTACAACTTGCCACAATTAGTTATAACTAAGTCCTCCATGCATGACTCACCAACCACCCTAGGAATTGTGTAATTCCTTCAGCTCACTGATGTGCCAAATCTATTCACTGAAATAAAGTGCTCCAAGAGAATAAGTTATTATTTATTGTCTGATTATTACTAAGGGCTAATAATAATCGACATGCATTCTATTTTTACATTAGCGATCTATAAATAGAATTTTCCCATCTTCTAAAAATAGAAATTCATCCAAATATAGAATTTTTTCAACCATCTAGAATCAACATCCTGCTAATTTTAGAATATGCTCACCATTCTAAAAATAGACATACACCTAAAACTAGTCTGTGTGGGCCCCACCTAGTTTAGGTGCTTATTTTTCACTAGGATCAAGGATAATGTTTCCAGATGGCTCTTTCAATGTTTCTTGTTGCAATATTCAACACTCCCTCTCAACAAGAAAGGACTGTCTTTGCATGTGCTCTGCAACTCCATGCATCCACCCTGCAACTCTTGTATGCAACACTTCTGAAACTGAATAACTTCCAAACAAATCAATTATTATAATTCATCTGTCATCAAAGTCTTGTGACTTCTACTTAGCTACTGCACATGTCTTTAGGAACCACTGTGCTGTTGAAATCTGCACCCATGCACTCTACACTTGCTATCAAATCTGATCTGTGCTCAAGTATTCGACACTGTGACTTTGATCTGACTGCATCAATCCAACTGATCATGCTACTACTGCTCTTGTGGGCTCCTCGTAGCCAGGTTCAATTCATGAGATCCAAACCATCTCAATAAATCCTGGCCAGAAATATATTCTTGGGATTATCCATGCATGTCGCCCCACCTCTCACCTGGTGGTATAGCTGCATGCACTCCCTGTGCCCATATGGCATGAAATTTATTTGCATGAGTGGTTTCTCTCACTCCATGATCCTCATTTTTTGGCTGCTCCACATCCCGACGTTCACTCTTGCCTACATGCAAATCCTTCTCCCTCTCAAGCTTCAATTGCATGGATTTCTCGCACTTCCCAATAGTAGGAAGTTCCGTAGAAATACCATCTACTTCAAGTCTGTAGAGATTCTTAACTCGAATCCCACCTTCTTGGCTTTGCCTATTGCTTTGTGTTGCAGGAACACTTTTCCTTCACTAAAGACAACATCATAGCCTCTATCCTCTAACATTGCGACTGAGATTAAATTCTTCTTTAAACTTGGAACATGCACAACATCTTTTAGATGAAAGAGTTTACCTAAAGCCCTCTAAAAGGTAATAGTACCAATGCCGGCTGCACTGTATCGTCCATTGTCACCCAACTCAACATGCATTTGGAGATCTTTCAAAAAACTCATCGCCATGTCACTGCCACTTCATTACCATGTCACTGCCATGTCATCGCCACATCACTGCCATGTCATCGCCACGTCACTGCCACTTCATTACCACATCACTGCCACGTTATCGCCACGTCACTGCCATGTCATTGCCACGTCATTTCCACTTCATTACCATGTCAATGCCATGTTATCGCCACATCACTGGCACATAATCTCCACGTGACTGGCACATCATCACCATGTCACTACCATGTCATCACCACGTCACTGCCACATCATCTTTCCATGTCATCTCCTGCATTTCGCATTTCGCAATTTCTGTGTCTTATCGCATCAAAACTTAAAAAAATTAACTTGTGATAACTTAACATATAAATATATAAAAAAATTCTGATAGTGATATGCGATGGCATCACATCGTAGACTCTGCACATTATCACAACTTCACAAGTTTACATCTCTGTCATTCACTTCTATACCATATCGCATGTGCTATGCGATATGCGCCAGGACCTCTGCTTGAAATGTACCCACTTCGACATTTTCACAATTTAATCTGCGATGAGATACTAATCGTCCATCTCTCAACCTTTTTTTCTGCGATAAGATTCTGACTGTCCATCTCAACATGCATATTAAGATTTATTTGCAATTTTTGGGGTTAGGTCTTTTGTTGCGATTGTGATTTGAGGTCAAGCCTCTAAACACTGTTATGTATGGATATTTTCACGACTCAACCTTGACTTGTGCATTATTATGAACGTATTCAATAGCCCGACTCTTAAGCTTTTATGAACTTAAAATAGCACGACTCGACCCAAAATTGCTTCCTTTTTTGCCTTTTCTCTTTTGCTGCCTTTTCTCCTTGATAAATATTATAATGTTGCTTTTGGCCTTTTTACTACTCCTCTATACTCTTTTGCCTTAATGATAATTCTGGTGTTGATCCATGCCTCTTTGCTACTCCTCTTCCTTGCTCCTTTGCCTCTAATGATGATCCTCTGCCTCTCTTTTATGCTTCTCTACTTAAATTTTTCCTTCTTTGCCTTATTGCTCATTTATACTCCAGCTGATCCTGATCTTCTCCTTTGTTCTCAATGCTAATTCTAGTGATGCTCCTTTCTGTTCCTTTGCCATCAATGAAAATATTTCCAAAAACTTTGTGACCAAATATGTTACAAGTAAAACAATATCCCTTGAAGAGACCTGAGTACCAGGGAGCTAATGTTCTTCTTGTGCGATGAATCCTTTCTTGAAACAATATGCTTATACTGTTGGCTATAACATGTCCATAAATATGACATATAAATAATTCAACACTATTAATCAAAGGAGACAATAAATGAACACTTCTATAGTTAGGAGAAAATGATTTCCTATGATGATTCACTTTCCTTGGTTGTTGATCATGTTGAATTCTTATCTCTTTATTGATCACTTCAGGATTTGGATTGTTACCCTTTAGATTCCTTGTGCTCACTTGTGAACTAGAATCTCTATTAAAATTTTCATGAAAACCAAGACCATATTTAATGGAATGATACCTTTGACTTCTAAGAATGTTAACAAAAATATTAGTAATATCTTGAAATCTCAAGTTTTTATCCTTTTCTTATAATTTACCTTTTAGAATGTTTACCTCAACTTGCATTCTTTGGTATTTCTATTCGTTTTCTAGATACTGCTTCTTTATTCCTTCTTCATTCTTTACTCCTTCTTCCACGTGCTCCCTTAATTCGATAATCTCTTCCTTCAACCCATTTTCTTATTCTTCAAATGCTTGAAGTATCTCTACATTTCGCTTGTATGAATTTTCAAAATATTCTCTTAGAGAGATGATCTCAACTTCAAGACCTTCACAATATTTTTTAGATTCTACTACAAAATTTATCAATTTAACATGATCCCTATTATCATATGCCTACAACTTATCCTTAATATCAATAATTATTTTCAAAGCAAGATCAAATTTTCTTCTAATATTAAAATTTTCTTCTAACATGTCTTCTTCTAAATCAGTGTTGGAGCAGGGTCCCTTAGGACCGCATTTTGAGTAAATAATAGTATATTTTTGTAGTTTTGAGTCATGTGCACAAATAAATGCATAGTAAAGGGGCTTTGGGGTGGTTAAAAGTCCCTTCATGAGTTGTAATGGGCTAAAGGGAAAATCTATGAGTCTCAAACCACGTTTGCACACCTTAGCATGAGTGAAGGCTAGGATAAAAATAGAAGTCTAGATTGAGTCAAATAAGACAGTTTTTGGTAAGTTTTGATAATCTATGATGTATGTTTGAGGACTGAAGAGAATCTGTGTAAGTGTCTATATCTGAAAGAATCCTGCTGGCTGTGTGCATGGAGACCTTATTCTCGCTGTGTGTGGACCCCACTGGCTATGTGCGCGGGTGGATATGAAGGATTGTAAGGGTTGTTACGACTGTTGATGAATAAAGATATGGTTTTGATAACTCTATGGAACAAATGCATATTTTATTTTCTCTATGACCTATTTTTGTATATGATGTCCATTTACTGCTCCATTTACCACAGTAAGTTATATTATCTGTGATTGGATCGGCTGCATACCTGTGTTTATCACTTATATGAATGATAGTTGCATAGATATAGCTTTGTAAAGGATGAATATTACATTTTTCGGATTATTAAAGGAATTGTGGATATTCTGTCAGGGTGCGCGCACTAGATTAATCTATGTTAATCAACCTAGGGTTTCTGGTGCACAAGTCAATGTGTGTGTTAAATCATATTTGAAGGTACCCATTTCATTTAGTTATCTCTCAGGGTGTGGAAACCTAGTTATAACACTCTCCCATACTGCTTCAGGTGAGACTTTGGCTTGCGCAAGCAAGTCATTGTCAAAATTTCCAGTAGTAAGAGGGTTTTTTTGGTTACGCGTTAACTCTAAACCTGGTTCAGGACACCTCAAGCCAAAAAATGGTTCCGTTGCCAAGACTGGGATTATTTTGAGAAATATTAGGTGATGTGGCAACCATCAACGACTGAATTAGAATACTGGTTTGAATAAAATATACACGAATTATCCATCAAGGAGAACATAAGTAAGAAGTTTTCTGCTGAAGAGTGGGAAAATACACATATTTTCCCAAAGTTTCACAAAATATTATTTGTGACCTTTGCAGATGAATTGCAAGAGTGGTTGTTAAGGTTAGCAGAGTTTCAGACTTGCTAGAAGGACAATAAGATCACTCAGTGGACACTTGAGTTGATCCAACAATTAGAACAGACTGATAAATCCATCACCCACACTATATATCATTGGGTTGAAAACATTCTGGGTGGATTTGTAACAGAATTTGTAGCATATAATTTTGTGTCATATTCTGAATCTAAAAGGAGGTTATTCAAAAGACTAAGGGGTAAGTTCATATTCTCTCTGCCTTTGCTGATTAATATTCTATTGTCTAAAAAGGGTGTTCTATGTAGTCACATCAACTGAATGACCCCAAATGAAGTTTAAAGCACTATGCACAATGGAAAGTACTTTTCTTTCATTATGCTAATGTATCCCTCAGCATTACCTTCCATAACATAGACATATACATGGTATAATCACATAATATAAATTCATACCCACATTATACTGACCTTGTATTTTTTTCAAGGTTATTCTTCGCATAAGGAAAGAACATCTTCATGCCATTCACCTTCATTAAAAATCATTCCTCCACAATAATGATCACTGATGGACCTGTCAGAGAACGACATACATACATCCATATCTACATATAAACCTCCACATAAAGCAATCATGATCCATAATGACATTTTTAGACCACTGCAAACATATATATATATATATATATATATATATATATATATATATATATATATATATATATATATATATATATATATATATATATATATATATATATATATATATATATATATATATATGAACACTAACAAAAAAAATCATAATTACCCTATCATTCAATGATATACATACATACATACATATATTCATATATAAACATAAACATAATCATAGTCACAACATAGTTACCAAATATCATAAGGTCAAGGTTATGAGAACTTCCTTTATCTGCGCACAACATGCACAACATGTTGGAAATACTGTCATTGATGGCAAAGCAGCAGAAAGGAGTAGCACCAGAATTATTGTTAAGGAAAAAGGAGAAGATCAGGATCAATTGGAGTATAAAGGATCTATAAGGAAAAGAAGTAAAAAGTACAGTGGAGGAGAAGAAAAGAGGAAGAGGAGCAGCAAAGAGGCAAGGATAAGTAGTAGAATCGTTATCTAAGGCAAAGGAGTAGAGAGGAGTAGCAAAGAGGCAAGGAGTAGCATTAGAATCATTATCTAAGGAAAAGGATCATAGAGGAGTGGAAAAAGAGGCAAAGCTAGGACTTTTGTAAAAGATAGGAAGGATTTTTCTGCTGCAAGTGCGTCCACATCCAAATCAATCAGAGAGGAAAATATTGATGATGAAGTCAAACCTTTCCTACAAGCCTAAATAAAGCTATTGCATAACCAGAAAGAAATGGACAACCTTTAAGCTCTAATAGATAACTGCGCAGATAAAGAGTTTCCTCGAACTAAGAGTAAGGTTGTGAACAAGATCTACAAGAACGAGAAGAGAACTAGTCGGGAGATGCGCATGACCATGCAAATTGGAGAATATGAAATGGATCAAGTTATTTTGGACTTGTGATCTGATGCAAATGTTCTACCTCAGAAAACCTAGTAGAAAATGGGTGAACTGAAGCTAGAATGGTCCACCATTTAGCTTTTCATGGCTAATCAGGAGAAGATCATTCCTCTGGGAAGACTCCTATAGGTTATGGTAGACATTTCTGGAGTAAAGGTACACACAGATTTTGAAATAATATAAATTGTGGATGATGCAAACCCCTATCCTATGCTGCGAGGGCTAGATTGGGCCATAGATATGGGAGGCAACATCAAATTAAAGTGCAAAAGCATGATATTTGAAAACAATGACACTCAGGTTATAGTACCTTTGGATCCGGAGGAAGGTGAGAGATATACAGAGCCAGTGCACAAGGGAGATGATGTCGACCATATCTACAAGCTAACTACGCGAGATGAGGATTTGATTAACCCTACTACTAATGGGATGCTAAATTGGGAAAACGATAGCTCATATTTCTCATATTCAGATGGAGAAATGGAGAACTGCCAGAATCGTCTGCATGATGTGTCTATGCTGTGTTGCCTCAGAGTCACTAAAAATTTGTTCTGCATCTATTCAGAGGTACAAGAATTACCCTATTTTGATGGTGCTAGTAGTGTTGACTTATTTTTTAGAAAAAATGGAAAAGTTTGTTCCAAAATAACGAAGGTTCTGGGCACTCGATCTTGCTATGCATGCAACTCCAGCACATTGGTGGGATAGGCACAAGGGGGCCTTTGAGGATTGGGAGGAATGAAATAGGATGATGCGTTTGGGCTTTGAGCAACCCACTACCGTACCAGCTAAAATTTTTGGTGGCTGACATGATCTATGCAAAAACCTGGCTACATGGATGGAGGCTTGGGATAAGAAGCCCGGGGTTGAGTGGATTCACATGTATTTCCATACGTTGGGACCAATCCCTACTGCATGGTATTTGGAGATGGAGTTGTGCCAAAGGACCCTTAGTTGGGTTACAATTTGTGAAATTTTTCTGTTAACCTTCGGTATGGTTGGTGGATCAGAGGGATTGAATGAAGCCCTAGAGAATATAGAAGTAATTGAATTTGATGATTCCTGGCCTTAGATAGAATGTGCTGCACCAGCATGGGAAGCACAGATGCAGGATATTATCAACTGCATAAAATTTGTCATTGAAAGATAATGAGGAAGATCCAAGAAATGTCAACATCTCCGATTCCGAGGGGGAGCACGCAGTTGGAGGGCCCCTGTCAGGCATGGTGGATGTAACTAAGCTCCTGAAGTTAAAAGAAGTCAAAATTGGAATGGAGGAACAACCCAAGTTGGACAAAATAGGAGATTATTGGGATGGTGACACCGTGGGAAAGATTGCAGAGCTATTGACAGAATACTAGGACATGTTTCCCACAAATTTCCCTAAGCTCAAAGGAATTGTTGGAGATTTGGGAGTTATGAAGATCACCGTAAAACCAAATGCACACCCTGTCAAGAAATGACCATACCAGTTAAATCCAAAATATAAGCAGAAAGTGAAGGAAGAATTGGAGAAAATGGTTTCTGCATGAATCATTGAGTCTGTGGAGCAGTCTGATTAGGTGAGCCCAATGGTTGTTAAGGAAAGTAATACTAAGGGAGAAATAAGGATTTGTGTGGATCTAAACAAAATGAATGATGCATGTGTACATGACCCCTTTCCTACTCCATTTTTAGATGAGCTATTGGAAAATGTGGGAGGACAAGGGGCTTAATCTTTCACTGATGGATTTTCAAGATATCATCATATTAGATTGCACCAGAAGACTGGAGTCAGACAACTTTTGCAACAGAAGGGGGATCCTTCCAATACAAAGTCACACCTTTCGGATTGAATAATGCACCTGCTATCTTCTCGTGCGTAGTAGTGGTTGTATTCAAGGAGTTCATGCACAAGTTTCTGGAGGTGTACTTTGATGATTGGATTGTGTTTTGTTTAGTAAAGAAGCATGTGTCCAACCTGTTCATTATGCTCGACACTTGCAGGAAGCATCATATCTCTCTTAACTTGAAAAAGTGTACATTTTGTATTCCTTTTGGAATCTTGTTGGGACATATTGTTTGTCAGCAAGGATTGATGGTAGATCCAGCCAAGATTGCAGTTATTATCAACTTAGAGGTCCCTACCAATCAGAAACAACTACGCTCTATTCTAGGACAAACTGAATATTACAGAAAATTCATTCAGGGCTATGCTCTGATCACTACACGCATGGAGAAATTGCTGAAGAAGGATGTGTCCTTTTTCTGGGATGAGGAATGTCAAAAGAGATTTGAGCTACTGAAGGAAAATATGGTTACTGCACCTATTATAATATTCCCAGATTAATCCGAGGTCATCCATGTGCATGTTGATGTATCCAGCATTGCACTTGGAGATGTCTTTCCACAGCCCAAAGAAGGATATATTTATCACCCCATTGCCTTTGCAAGTAGGAAGCTCTCCAGTGCAGAGAACAACTATTCAACCACAAAGAGGGAAGGATTGGCTATGGTATATGATCCGCGGAAATATAGGCACTATATTCTAGGAGGGAACTTCAAGATGTTCATTGACCACTCTGCTTTGAAATACCTGGTCAATAAGCCTATGTAGGGGGGGAATAGTTTTACATGGCTATTTCTAGTTCAGGAATGTGATTTTGAAATCATTGTTAAGCTAGGTAGATTGAATGTTGGGCCTTATCATCTATCACTCATTGAGAGTGGGGAGGAAACAATTGGTCTAGAGGAGGGACTACTTGATACACAACTCTTTGCTATTCGATGCTCCTGGTAGTGCTCCTACTAAGTATTCGATGCAACAAAAGGAGTTGGTTTCATGTGCAACTGATTTTACATTGGTTGCTGGTCAACTATACAAGTTGGGAGAAGACAAAGGGTTAAGAAGGTATGTTTTGGAACATGAAAGATAGGAAATCTTGGCTGAAGCTCATGGGGGAGTGGCAGGAGGACACTATGCAGGGAAAGCTACTACGTAGAAAGTGTTGCATGGTGGGTTATGTTGGCCCACACTGAAAAATGATGCACTTGCATATTGTCGAGCTTGTGGTGCATGCCAAAGAACAGGGAAGCCATTGTGGAGAGATGAAATGCCATTGCAGCCACATATGTCCCTGCAGAATCCTCTTAGGAAGAAGACTGACATGTGATACATCATCACTGCCACAGATTATGTAACTAGATGGGAAAAATCTAAGCCAGTAAAATATTGTACTGTAGATACTGTTGTGCATTTCATTTTTAAAAATACCTTGACTAGGTTTGGGTGCCCAAATATATTGATGAGTGATAGGGGTATGCTCTTTGTTAATGAAACAATTAAAGCTTTGACAAAGGAATTCCAGATACATCACTAGAATATTACTCCCTATCACCCTCAAGAAAATGGTACAGTGGAAGACTTGAAAAAAATCTTGGATAATTCACTCACAAAGATCTGTAATGCAAATCGAAATGATTGGGATATGCACATCCCCTCTGTTTTATGGGCTTATAAGACTACATGCAAGAATTTGACTGGTAAAACACCTTTCAGGATGGTTTATGGACAAGAATAAATCATGCCAATAGAGTATATTGTCCCAAGCCTTCGTATTGCAACATTCTCTAATATGCATGAACCAGAATTACCAGAGTATGAATATCACAATAGAGGGGCTGACCTCTTAGAAGTTAGTGGATATAGCGTAGGGTGCACTTGATTAGAGCGTGGGTGTCCTTGTGCCCTTCAATGCTGCCATCAAGGAGATAACACTGAAGATGAAGACCCCAATACCTCTGTGACGTGAGATGAGTCACAAGATTGTGTTGGGGGACTGTTGGAGCATGGTCCCTTAGGACCACATTTTGAGTAAATAATAGTATCTTTTTGTAGTTTTGAGTAGTGTGTGCTAAGAAATTCACAATAAATGGGCTTTGGGGCTAGTAAAATTCCCTTCATGAGTTGTAATGGGCTAAAGGGTAAATATAGGAGTCTCAAACCACAATTTGTGGACCTTAAGATGAGCGCAGACTAAGATATAAATATAATTCTAGATCGAGTCAGATAAGACAATTTTTCATAAGTTTTGATAAGTTATGGTGTATGTTTCAGGATTGAAGTGAATCTGTCTAAGTGTCTTTGTTTGAAAGGATCCTGCTGGCTATGTGTGCAGAGACCTTAGTTCGACTGTGTGTGGACTCCACTGGTTGTATGCGCGGGTGGATCTAAAGGATTGTAAGGGTTGTTACGTTTGTTGATGAATAAAAATATGGTTTTGATAACTCTATGGAACAAATTCATATGGTATTTTCTTTATTACCTATTTTTGTGTATGATTTCCATTTACTGCAGTAAGTTATAATATCTGTAATTGGATCAGTTGTGTACCTATGTTTACCACTGATATGAATGATAGTTGCATAGATCTAGCTTTGTAAAGGCTGAATATTACATTTTTAGGACTGTTAAAAGAATTGCAGATCTTCTATCAGGGTAATCACACTCGATTAATCTGTGTTAATCAGCCTATGTTTTTTGGTGCAGAAGTCAGTCTGTGTGTTAAAGCAGGTCTGAAGGTACCCACTTCATTAAATTCTCTCTTAGGGTGTGGAAACATGGTTCTAGCACCGCCCCATACAGCTTTGTGTGAGACTTTGGCTAGCGTAAGCAGGTCATTGCCGAAAGGGATAGTAGTAAGAGGGTTTTGTTGGTTACATGATAACTCTGAACCTGGGTCAGGACCCCTCAAGCCAACAATCAGTAACTCCATCTGACATAGCGAAATTTTTTTAATCTTCAAACTTCCCATTATAAATAAGATTACTTGATGGTTCTCCTGATGAAATATATTCCTTTTTTTTCTTTCATGAATGACCTGCAATTTATACCATATTTATTTTGTAGTTTCATAGTGCATAACATTTTCTAATGCTGAATTAGGTATATTTCAAAATATTTCATTTAAATCTGTATTATTATTTTGTAATTCTTCACTTGATGGAGGATTTTTAGTACAACCATTACATACTACCTTCTAAACATTAGATATCCTAGATACATTAACTTAGACTTCATATTTTCTTTCCATTCATGATACTTATCATCACTTAGCATAAACATACCTTATTGTCTATTTGTTCTGACTTGCCTTGATGTTCTGCAACAAATTGTTCCTTACCTATAAATGCAGATATTTCCACATCATTATATGCATCATTGTCACTTCTCTCCTGAATGGATTTCATTATTTGAGCCGCTTTCTTCTTTTTCTTATTTCCCATTGTCCCTTATCTAATTCAAGTGATCAAGCTTCAGTTGGAGTGACCTACTCTTAAACTAATTTTTGGGAAAAATACTGGGAGGGGTCGGGAGGGGGGTGAATCAGTATTTAAATATTACTTCAAATTTTCGTTTCTTATTCCAATTTCTGTATGCTATTGTAATTAATTAAACCAACATCTGTACGTGACTGTGATGAATATAAGTAGCGTATATCCAATTAACTAACTTTTCATTTAATTAATCATCTGTTTAACTTGAACCAACACATCATTACTTCATTAGACATTAATTAAACAATAAACATGATTAGTAAGAGCAGAATAAACCATCACACATAAGAAACATATGAGGAAACCAATATTTTTAGGTGGAAACCCAATGTGGGAGAAAACCACCACTGTTTTCATCTCTATGTTTACTTTTATTATAAAGGAAACATTTTAAAATCGCACGATGGCGCAAACTCATACTAGTATGCAGACACCTACCTGCAGAAGGATACAACCTTCTCTTGTTCTCCAGCACCCACTATAAGGGACCTCCAACCCCCTGATCTCGTTTACCGGAACCTACCGGAAGGGAGATCCAACCCACTGATCAAATTTACCATATACCACTCGAAGGAAGCTTCAAATCCCTCACTAAATGCTCCAACCTTCAACACCTATGTGGAGCACGTTTCATAATATTTCATACTGGATCCACTCGACTCAAAAAATCAAAACTTGTAGGCCAATTTTCATCATATTTTCTGACTATACCCACTTCCATCATTTAAGCTCAATACCAAATAACAATTCTGAAACATATTTGTAATATTCCCAAATTTTCCCATGATATTTGGAATATTAGAGTTCTTAGTAAACTTAATTAATTAAGTAAATAAAAGGGTGGAGGGACCCATAACCATCAAAGATAAATAAAATCCACTTTTGATGTGTGTGTGTGGATATTAGAAATCTAGATCTAAAATCATGGAGTAGTGGATCAACTCTATTAATGGAAATCATGTCTCATTTATGAGATAGATCATGGAGTATGAAACAGTCAAATAAGATCATGGATCCTAAATGTAAAAACATGAGGATATTGAAGAGGCCAACTAAAATCATAATGCATTAAAAGTAAGATCATAAAGAAATTATGGTAAGTTAGTGGAGAAAGGGTGCATCCAATGAGCACATGATGGAGGAAGTAGCACATTTAATGCACACATGATGGAGAGGTTGATCATCACATGTGAACATGATGGAGGACATGGAGAAACAACACAATCAACCATGGAGAATTATG
Organism: Pinus albicaulis; assembly: GCA_034641835.2. Lineage (NCBI taxonomy): Eukaryota > Viridiplantae > Streptophyta > Pinopsida > Pinales > Pinaceae > Pinus > Pinus albicaulis. Next base: position 415,854,299 of record CM076581.1, on the reverse strand, counting down.
TCCACATGTACAATATAGTTATGGAGTGGGCCTACATTATGGAAGGCTCATGATCTATATAAAGAAGGTGAAGGCACAATAGAAGGCATATTTGGATACTTGGATTATTCTTCGATATATTTAGATCTGGATTTGTCTTATGACATTTCTATGCATGATTAAGCTATTTAGCGAAGTCTACAGTGTTGTTTAGCACAGGGTGTTTACGAGTGGAAATACCACCCTTACCCACGGGGGACTTGTGTGCCTACTCTGGGAAGGTTTTCTATTGGCCTCTATTCCTTATCAGGCATTGGTGCCATCTTTAGGAGGTTGTTTCTAGCATTAAGCTAGGAAACTGATGGAGTATTCATCCTAACACTTTTTTCTTCATATTCAGTCTCCCAGGAGCATCAGATCTATATCCGCCATTTAGGCCATTGTATTTCACCTCCATGCAGCAACAGTCCCTTCAAGGATTGCACAGTCCAGTCTTGTAGATCTATTGGAAGAAGGAAGTTTCCAATATTTTAGCTAGAAATCCCGTGAGGGATCATCTCCTCACATTGGATCTATTGTTTCCATAATTCTGGAGTTGTATTGACATATCTAGCGGTACGCTATTGAGCCTCCCTCTCTTACAGCGCAGGTTTCTAAAGATGTTGTTCATCCAATAGCATTTTTCAGTGGAGGAGATTGGAGGAGTTAGATCTTGAGCTTTTAGCCCAAGGATCTAGTGAAGGGATCAACCCTTCTTGCATAGAGATGATTACACATCATTGCATCCATATTATCATCAGTTCATGCAAAAAATATGCATACCCAACATCTATATAGTGCAAGCCCTAAGAGGGTGATTTTCTTAGATTGATAGATCCGAGAAATTATTTCTTTTTTATCTTAAGGATCCATCATAGAGCCCAGATCTAAAGTTTTAGCATCATCGGAGCTCCCATACTGCCTATATATGACTTTCTATCTTTCTGGTAGTTGCAGTCCCAATAGTTACAGTAGGGACAATGCAGTTTACCTTCCAGCAGTCCAGCAGTTACATAGTCCCTCTTGTGGGATCATTCCAGGGTCATTCTAGGTCATCTCTTTGGCTTGTGTGTCTCATATTTTGAGCATTGTTGTACTTTCTTTTCACCTCCCCATATAATAAAATGGCTCAACTATTTCTGTGCATTCTGCTGTGTATTTAGATTTATTGTTTACTTTGCTGCAGTTCTCATATTGTGTTTGAGTATTGCTGCATTCTCCCTTTTGGGATATTACATTGGTATCAGAGCATGATCTTTGGCTCAGCTTGTGGACACTTCATCTTTTTCACCAAAAGAAGAAGTAGATAGAAGAGATATATCATGAAGGAGGACTATAGTTTTCCTACTGTTCTCTTTAGACCCCTGCAAGATCTCTCCAAGGAGGTCAATCAAATGAAGAGAGAAAGGTAAAGGAAGGATCCAAGAAGAAGATTGGCTAAGGAAGGTCCAAGCACTTCCTATTAGCAACAAAGAAAATAAGATAATCATAGATCTCCTCATAGATCTACTATGTCCACTTTCTTTTAGGAAGGTGAATGGTATAGAAATGAATAAATAAGAGAACCTGAGACTCATGAGACTCTCAGTCTATATCTAGAAGAGTACAAAGCACAATGTAGAGAATTCAAAGAGAATCTAACTCTCTAACAATTCTTCAATCTCAAAGAAGAAAGAAGGTCCTATAGCAGAAAAATAAGAAAGAGGCACAATAGATTCTATTTTCCTACATTTGATGGATCTTCCTCAAGCACTGTTAAGGATTGGAGGAAAGAGTTAGATGAATTTTTCAGGTTACATCCTGTGGCTGAAAAAGAAGTTGTCCATATTGCAGCACTTCATCTTCTAGGTGAATCCAATGATTGGTGGTTTTGTCACATGGAGCATGCAAAGGTGACTAAGTATTCAGATTTCTTTCACAAGTTGAGGAAGAAGTTTGATGTGAGAAAACCAGAGATGCTTCACAAAGAAACATTTCCCGAGAAGGCAAAGGAGGATGTCATTCTTGTCACTCTAGACAAGGAGTCACTAAATTCACCACCAGCTGCAGATGTGCTTGTATCCGGAGGAGAGACACTTGCATCTTTGCAAGATTGTCTTAAGCTCTTGACACATAGAGTCCCATGCATGATTTAGGAGATTCATGAGGAAGAGGAGGTAGATTCTAGCACTGGTACATTGATAGAAGAGAAACCATCACTCTTACCAGTAGTGGGAAAAACCATTGTCCTGATTGGAGGAACTCTTGTGGTCTTGCAAGAGGTTCCCACAGATTAGTTGATCCAAGATATGCATGCACTTCCATCTCATATTGTTTCAATACCTCTTATTGAAACTTATGAGGACATGCCATCAGGGCCAATGCATAACCAAGTGTTAGACCAACATGCTGATTTGAAGCAACAACATATCACAATGTAGAGGACCCTTGATCTAATCAAGGAGGATATGAAGAGCTATCCTAGTTCATCATTGTTGAGCTACATTCAACCCTTTGAGTTTAAGTGTAGAGTTTCAAAAGATGGGATGAGCATTATCCTATGTACAATGGCTGGCTATGAGTTCAAAATTATGCCTTACCATGAGACAACATATGTATCGCCATGCAAGTCTACCATGTTGTCACTTAGTATAGTGATGATGAGAGGGACCCATTATTCTTGGAGAATTTTCAAGGTAGCTTCACTCATGAAGCAATGGATGTAAAGATGATAGATGGTAGACATCTTGAGATGAGGAATATTGTCTCCTTTCTAGATCACACTTTCTTAATGAGCATCTCACAACTTAAAGAGAAACTTCTACCTGTAGTAGATCCAGAACCTCACTGGTTTTGGAGGGCCATTGGTGAAAATAGAATCTCATGGAGAGATCTCATTGGAGGTGCACTTCAAAATATGGAGTGCAAAGTTATTCAACAATTTGAGGAGGTTGGTGTCCTACAATGGGAGGATACCAAGTTTTTTCAAGACAAGATACATCATCCACATTGAGATGAATGGTTGATGATATGGAGCAAGGGGTTTCCAAACCACTTGCATAACTATGAGATAGGCCAACAAAAAGCATGGATATGCTGGTTTCTCTTGAGTGAGTTTGGTTACTACCCAACATCACATATTTTCATGATCCATGCCTTGTACAACACTCATGCAATGAAGAAGGAGGCATGGCTGCACTGGCTGCTCTTGGGTGAGTATGGTTACCACCCAATAGCTCATATTTCTTTGACTCATGCCTTGTGTATCAATGATAGAATGAAGCAGAAGAAGGCATGTTCATTTTGGTTGAGAGAGTTTGGCCATCACATGACATCTCCCATGTTTATGTGTTTTTTTATTGTTTGTAATATGGCATAATACTCTCATGATATGTGATAATGAAGTTTGTTTGTATTGGGCTGATATGACATCCCATATGACATTCAATATGTTGTTGGTGCTCCATGATTCACATGATGATGTGAGGAGGCATCAAGAGATCTTGTTGCTTTGGATTTTATTGGGGGAATTTGGTCCTACATACTCCCCCACTTTTCATGATAGTGTTGGAGGATGGCAGCAAGACGAATTCCTCTGATGGCTCTTACTTGGAGAGTATGGACACCATACTTGGTATTTTTATGGTGTGGTGTGGAAGCAGGGAGCATTTCTGTGTTGGTTACTATTGGGAGAATATGGTTTTACACCTTTTTCTACCCATATGTCTCTATCTCTTCTTTTGAATAGCGTTGGGATGATGCTTAGATCCAACAAGGCCAACATGGCTAAGGATGGAGGCATGAAAATCCTCTCTTTACTTCATGTAGCATGGGATGGAGGTGTACTTTGCGAGTTGGAGATTTCCTTTTGTGGAAGGAACCATCTATTTTTATATATCTCATGTATTATGGAGGATGTTGGAAATATTATGGTTGTCACTTAGAGCTTCATGATTGATGAGGGACATCTAGCTACACAGTTAGAGGTCACTCTAGACATTCTAGAGAGGAAAATTTGGTGCTAGGCATACATAACTCATTGCAGCAAATGGGGGGACCTTCCTTGGGTGGATGCCATTTGGAGGTGGACAAATTTCTCTCATCTACTTTTCCAGTTGCTTGAGGAAAAGCAAAATTTTGACGTGGAGGACTGTAATATTCCCAAATTTTCACATGATATTTGAAATATTAGAGTTCTTTATAAACTTAATTAATTAAGTAAATAAAAGGGTGGAGGGACCCATAACCCTCAAAGATAAATAAAAACCACTTTTGATGTGTGTATGTGGATATTCTAGATCTAGATCTAAAATCATGGAGTAGTGGAGTAGCTCCATTAATGGAGGTCATGTCTCATTTATGAGATAGACCATGGAGGATGAAACAATAAAATAAGATCATGGATCTTAAATGCACATGAGGATCTTGAAGAGGTCAACTAAAATGATAATGCATTCAAAATAATATCATAAAGAAATTATGATAAGTTAGTGGAGAAAGGGTGCATATAATGAGCATATGATGGAGGAAGTAGTGCATTTAATGCAGACATGATGGAGAGGTTGATCATCACATGTGAACATGATGGAGGACATGGAGAAAAAACATAGTCAACCATGGAGACTTATGTCCACATGTAAAACACATTTATGGAGTCGGCCTAGGCTATGGAAGGCTCATGATCTATATAACGAAGGCGAAGGCACAATAGAAGGAAGATTTGGATACTTAGATTATTCTTTCATCAGTTTAGATCTGGATCTGTCTTAGGAAATTTATATGCATCCTTGAGATGTTTAGCTAAGTTTGCAGTGCTGTTTAGCACAGGGTTTTTTTGAGAGGAAATCCCACCCTTACCCACGGGGGACTTGTGTGCCTACTATCGGAAGGTTTTCTATTGGACTCTATTCCTTATCAGGAATTGGTGCCATCTTCAAGAGGTTGTTTCTAGCATTCAGCTAGGAAACCAGTGGAGGATCCATCATACCACTTTTTTCTTCATATTCAGTCTCCCAGGAGCATTAGATCTATATCCTACATTCAGGCCATTGTATTTCACCTCCATGTAGTAGCAGTCCCTTCAAGGATTGCACAGTCCAGTCTTATAGATCTATTGGAGGAAGGAAGTTTCCAGTATTTCAGTTGGAAATATCATGAGGGATCATATGCTCAGATTGGATCTATTGTTTCCATCATTTCGGAGTTGTATTGACATATCTAGCAGTAGGCTATTGAGCCTCCCTCTCTTACAACGCAGTTTTTTGAAGCTGTTTTTCATCCAACAACTATTTTTAGTGGAGGAGATTGGAGGAGCTAGATCTTGAGCTTTTAGCCCAAGGATCTAGTGAAGGGATCAACCCTTATTGCATATAGCTAATTTTACATCATTGCATCCATAATATCATCAGTTCATGCAACATATCTGCATAACCAGTAGCTATATAGTGCAAGCGCTAAGAGGGTGATTTTCTTAGATTGATAGATCTGAGAAATCCTTTCTGAGTTATCTTGGGGATCCATAATAAAGCCCAAATCTAAATTTTCAGCATCATCAAAGCTCCCATACTTCCTAGATATAAATTTCAATATTTCTGGTAGTTGTAGTCCCAACAGTTGCAGCAGGGACAATGCATTTTACCTTCCAGCAGTCCAGCAGTTACATAGTCCCTCTTGTGGGATCATTCTAGGGTCATTATAGGCCATATCTTTGGCTTGACTGTCTCATATTTTGTGCACTGTTATACTTTCTTTTCACCTCCCCATATAATAAAATGGCTCAGCTATTTCTGTGCATTCTGCTGTGTATTTAGATTTATTGTTTACTTTGCTGCAGTTCTCATATTACTGCATTCTCCATTTTGGGATATTACAAAATATCTGAATAAAATCACTTAATCATTGAACCAAATAAGATACCAAATCAACCATTGAATTAAATCATTAACGAACAACCAAAGAAACTCATATCACTGTATACTGATTCATCATAATACCACATCACATATTGTTCATCACAAAAATAAGATCATGTCATTAAAAACCATGATCAATCATATTCTAGAATATATACGCTACCATTCTTAATCATACCTGCGTATGTACACGCTTTCCCTTAAGACGACCTGCGTATAGATCTCAAATCATTGATAAATAAATCTGAATAACTATCACACTAGAATAATCACTGAATCACATACTGACCCCATCGTAGATCTTTGAACCAAATACAGATCATCACGCAACAACATCATCTCAAGTAAAAATTTCATTCCACAATCAGTTCAACCCATCCAATTCTTTCAAACATAGATTATCATGAGAGAGACATCATCGAAAAATAACAAACATAAAAAAATTGATCAAACATCATTAACAATTATTACTGCAAAAATATAGCAGATGTACGTAACCCTCATAAAGAATTTTTGCATATATATGTGATTTTCATACTTGACACCTCCAGACAGATATATTGTTGTGAAACCAACTCCAAAAAGAGAAGAAAAGAGATATCAACACCTTAGAAATAAGCCACTTCGAGGGGGAAACCTCCAACACATTACATGCATGAAAAATTCTTGGATGATTCAAATTACAAAACCTCCTTTCTATATATAGGAGTCCATGGGGCCACAATGTAATCCTAGCCGACCTAACAATAATAATTTAAGGGCACAATAATAACAATATGGGGGTTACGAGGGTACAATAATAACAATAAGGGGGTTACACTAACAACAATAAGGGACTATACTAGTAATATAGGGACCTAACATGCCCCTCTCCTTCAAAAAAATGTTGTCCTCAACGCTTGAGTAGCTTTGGGTGCTTCTGTATAAAATTATCATCCTCCCATGTAGAATCTTTAGTGGGTAAGTTCTTCCACTTGATGAGATAATTTGAAATTGATCAATTCCGTAGCTGTCGAGTTCTTGTTTCCGTGACCGCTTCAGGTTCCAATATGATTTTTCCTTCCTCATCAAGTTCTGGCAATATTGTTTGAACTGGAAGATTTTCACCTATAACCTTCTTTAAGCATGAAACATGGAAAATTGGATGCACTCGTGAAGAAGCATGAAGCTCCAATTTGTATGCCATAGTACCAATCTTTTGCAACACCTTGTAAGGACCATAGTACTTTGGCGATAATTTATTATCCTTCTTAACTTGCTTGAGGGACATTTGTTTGTATGGTTGTAGCCGTAAAAATACCCAATCTCCTACATCAAAACTTCTCTCGCTGCGATGTTGATCTGCCTGTTGTTTCATTCGATTTTGTGCCAAATTTAGGTTATCCTTTAAGAGTTGGAGAACTTCTTGTTGATGCTCGATGTGATATTCCACTGCTTGAACCTTCGAATTTTCTCTTAAAGATGGTGTGATGGATGGTGGATGATATCCATAAAGTGCCATAAATGGGGTCATTTTTGTTGCAGTATGGAAGGAAGTGTTATACCACCATTCAGCGAGAGGTAACCACTTGACCCATTGTGTTTGTTTATCGGATACAAAACAACGAAGATATCCTTCCAAACATTTATTTACTATCTCAGTTTGACCATCAGATTGAGGATGATAAGATGAGCTATGAGCTAATTGAGTACCTAAACAAGAAAATAACTCCGTCCAAAAATTTCCAGTAAAAATGGGATCTCTGTCGCTCACAATAACCCTTGGGTTTCCATGTAGCTTTTGAATTGTGTCCATAAATGTAGTAGCAACTGTACTTGCTTTAAATGGATGAGATAATGCACAAAAGTGTGCATACTTGGTAAGTCTATCAACTACCACCATGATGACACTCTTTCATTCGGACTTAGGTAAACCAGTGATAAAATCCATTGACATCTCCTCCCAACGTTGACTTGGAAGGGATAAAAGGTTGTAGAAGACCCGGGGTCTTAATTGTCTCAACTTTATTCTACTGGAAAACCAAACATTCCGCCACAAAATTTTGAATATCAGATTTAAGGCCATCCCAAAAAAATTCTTTCTTCACCCTGTGGTAAGTTTTTAAAAATATTGAGTGTCCTCCTGAAGGAGAAGTGTGCAATTCCAAAAGAATATTTTGTTTTAGTTGGGAATTCTTACGAAGATATAAGTGATATTTGTACCATAAGGAATCATTTTTCCAACTAAATGTATCAGATGTACTAGGATATTGCTGCAAATTTTGAATGAGTGTCCACACTTCTTCGTCCTTCTTCCATTCATCTCTTGCTTCGGTTATCCAGTCTGGTTGGATAATATAAACGGCACAAAGAAATGCTTCCACCTCTTCATTCTTTCTTAAGAGAGAATTTGCAACAAAACTTAGCTTCCCTTTTTTGTATATTATTTCAAAGTCATAACCCAACATATTTGTGACCCATTTTTTTTGCTCTTCTGAAGATAGTCTTTGTTCTAAAAAGTGTTTAAGAATATCATGATCAATTTTTACCTTGAAGTGTCTTCCCATTAGGTAAGTTCTCCATTTCTTTAGTGCATGCAATATTGCTAACATTTCCTTCTCATAAATAGGTTTCTATAAATACTTTCCTTTGATTGGACGACTTTCAAAAGAAATGGTCCTTCCTTCTTGCATTAAAACAACACCAATTCCATTTCCTGAGGCATCACATTCCACAATAAAGGTTTTTGTGAAGTTTGGCGTAGCTAAGAATGGTGCTAGGCACATTTCCTCTTTAAGATGTTCAAAGGCCTTAGTTGCTTCAGAAGTCCATGAAAATGCATCTTTATTCAATAATTCTATTAGAGGTGCTGCTATTCTCCCATAATTCTTAACAAACTTTCGATAATACCCTGTTAACCTGAGAAATCCTTGCAACTGCTTTATGGTTGTGGTGACTTTCCATTCCTTAATGGATTTAATTTTGTTAGGGTTTACCTTAACACCCTCATGAGATACAATATGACCCATATATTCCACCTCTTGTACTCCAAAGAAACATTTGGATGTTTTTGCATATAATTGTTTCTCCTGCAATAGTTTGGTTTCTCCCCAATAACATATTGAACATGATTAACCAAGACTCATTTTGTAAGGGTTTGAAAATGGAATTCATCAACCCTTGAAATGTATAAGGTGCATTGGTAAGGCCAAAAGGCATGACCAAAAATTCATAATGACCCTGATGAGTCCGAAATTCTTTTTTTGTAATATCTTCGGTCTTCATTCTAATTTGATGATATCCTGAATGAAGTTTCAACTTGGTAAAATAAATTACTCCATGTATTTCATCCAATAGTTCATAAATCATAGGAGTGGGAAATTTATCTTTAATAGTGAGCTTATTGAGCTCCCTATAATCCACACACATGCGCCATGATCCATCCTTCTTGTGCACCAACACTACTGGAGCAGAGAAAGAACTTTGACTAGGTTGAATTATGCCAGCCTCTAACATTTCTGCAATCATACATTCAATTTCGTTCTTTTGGACATAAGGATATCTGTAAAGCCTGATGTTTGGAGGAACACTTCCTGGAATCAAATGAATAACATGATCATGATCATGAATAGGTGGGAGTCCTTTGGGAGTTTCAAACACCTTGGAATGATTGTCCAATTCTTGTTGGAGATCTGCAGGAATAGATGATTTTGATGTTGGAACTTCTAATGAGCATAATTGTGCAATTACGCCTCGTTGTTCTTTCTTTAGAAGCTTTGTCATGACATTAGAGCTTATTATCCTTCCTGGCTTCCCTGCAATACCTCGTAATTCAACTTCCCTTTCTTCTAAAAAAAATTTCAAGAAAAGTTCTTGAAAATTAGAAAGCTACGAATCCCCAAATGTTGTAACCATTGTGCTCTAGCCTTAACCTTGACCACCTCCATAGGAATGGAAGCATTGGACTATTCATGCAAAAGGGATATTTCCCATGGTTAGCTTGATATTATGGCATTTTCCGAACAATTTTATAGTTCCACTCCATGCTGGTATCCTTGAAATTCTGATGTTTGAGTTATAGGAAACAATTGAATTCCTTGGCTACCTTACAATGAATAAATTTATGGGTTCTATCTGAATCAATCAACACTATTACCTTTTTCTTCTTGATATTTCCTTATATATTAAGAGTTTGAGGAGTGGTAATTCCTGCCAATGCATTACATGATACGGTTGAACTCATTTCTTCCTCTTCTAGGGTTGGTTCCTGGTGTATACCCTCTTCTTTTGAAAATTCTTGTTCATTTTCTTCTTCCTCTTCATAATCTGTGTAAAATAATTTCTTCTTAACACACTTATGAATTTTAGTGTATTTTCTATCACAGCTGTAGCAAATCCCTTTTGCTCTTTTTTATTCCAATTTTTGTGGTGTCAACCTTATAGGTTGTGGAAATCTAGGAGTAGCAACACTTCCCTCTTTATAGATGTGAGTGGTAAGCTTCCTTGTCGCCATAATTTTACATTCAATTTTTCTTGCCAACCTGAATTCCTTCTCCAATGAGTCGGGTTCCCAAATGCGAAATTCATGTTGGATTTTATCCTTTAAAGTCCTATGAAGACATCAATCATGTGTTCCTCTAGAATATCAGTTACCATTATATTCAATTTTTGTAAGTCCTCAATGTGCTCCACCAATGAACCCTTTTGTTTGAGATTTATCAATTGGCTAAAGAAGGTGTTGCTCTTTGTGTCCTCATAATGCGCTATCATTTCCTCCGTAAAAATTGACCAAGTGAAAAATTTTTCTGGAAGAAAAAAGCCATAGATCTTTTATACAAATGTATTTTGTTCTAAATGTAAAGTTACAATGCGTAGCTTTTGTATGTTTTTCACATTATGGAGATCAAAATATTGCTCCATCTGTAGTATCCATGTTACAGGATACTTTCCATCAAACTTCCTCATATCCATTTTTGGAATATGGTGGTTCTTCCCGCCAACATTAGAGTTTATGAAATCATGATTAACTTTTATTTTGTTCTCATCATGAGTTTCCTCTACTATCTTTTCACCATTAGGAAACATTTCTTGTATCAACTTTGTCAAACCTTCCATGTATGCTTTTAGATCATTCTTCATGTTTTCCATTTTAGATTCCATGCCAGCTTCCATGCCATCTATCTTATATTACATGCCATTATTCAAACCATCGATCTTAGATTCCATGCCTTTTTTCAAACCATCCATCTTATTTTCCATGCCTTTCTTCAAAACTTCCATGTCATTTTTTGTTTCTCTTTGCGAGAGAAAAATTTGTTGCACTTGCTCTTGTAATTTTGATATGTCATGTTGCCATTCTTTGTCTTCATGAGTCATATTAGAGCTTTCTAAAGGCTTAATGGGTGTTGAATTCTTTTTAGCGGCCATTTTAAAATCCAATATTGATATCTATTCTACAATATTCCCTTGGAATCAATTCAACTTGATTCTTCAAACAAGACTTCTGCAATTCGGAAAAAAAAATACACACCTTTTACTTGCTTTTGAGGAGCTCGATATTGAAATTGAATTATATCTATAATTGAAGATCCTAAATATTTGAAATTTAGCCTTGTAGTAGCTCTATGAAGCCTCTTTCAAATTCCACAGGTCTAATCTGATTTGGATTCTTCAAGGCAAAGTTATGTCCAATCTCCCACAATGACCCAATTTTGGATTAGTTCAGTAAAGTGAACTTGTGCGACTTTCCACGTGTCACTATTTCCTCCTTTGGATCTAAATTTGATAGAAAAAAAACTAAATTCCATGCAATTATGGCCAATTTTTACAGCATTCCAATCCGATGCTCAGAGAGAGAGCTATGAAGATTTTCCCACGATCACCTCTTTGAGATGAAATTTAGAAGCCTCAAAAAGCCCTAACTTACACAGATCATATCTCCGAAAATATTGTGAACCAATATCTGAAATTTTTTGGCGATGTTCCTTAGGATTGTGGCTTTGCACTATAAAAATTTCAGCTTCTGAACCTTCGTAGAAAAAAATTTATTACGAAAATACCACAATGACCTGTTTAGGTTAAATTCAGGAGCCTATAAAATGACCTAACTTGCACGGATCATATCTCCGAAAATATTGGGAACTAAGCTCTGAAATTTTTTGATGATTTTCCTCAATATTTTGGCTTCACACTCTAAACATTTCAGATTCTGAACCTTCGTATAAAAAAAATTATAGCAAAAATTCCACGCTGACCTTTTTGGAGCAGCGAAACCCTAGAATCTCAAAGCTCTGATACCAAATGTTGTGAAACCAGCTCCAAAAGGAGAAGAAAAGAGATATCAACGCCTTAGAAATAAACCACTTTGAAGGGGCTACCTCCAATACATTACATGAATGAACAATTCTTGGATGATTCAAATTACAAAACCTCCTTTATATATATAGGAGTCCATGGGGCCACAATATAATCCTAGTGGGGCCACAATGTAATCCTAGCCGACCTAACAATAATAATTTAAGGGCACAATAATAAAAATACGGGGGTTACAATGGTACACTAATAATAATAAGGTGGTTACACTAATAAAAATAAGGGACTATACTAGTAATATAGGGATCGAACATCTATCCATACTACAAAATACATATGCAACTACCGAGAAGTAGATCCACATATGTACGCGACCTATTAGTGAAAAACCCACATATATATTTATAATCACTTAATATTTCCTTCGTTGTAATCACAAAACATACTTCGCAACCCTTACTATCACATCTTCATGTCATAGCATAATTACTATCACAGATATATCATTTTTAGCCATAAACATAAAATATCAAGCAATCATGTTTATTAGTTACTAAAATAATTTTAGATATATCAAATTTGAATCTCCTTCATGCTCTTGGTGCACACCTGTTTCAGATCAGACCACTCATCAATATCCCATAACTTGCAAACTTAACACTTTGATCTCCATATATTTATATAGCTTATGCATTAGCCAATATCTTAGGGAAATCCCTTAGCAATGCAGATTGTATTATTTGATGGGATCAAATATCCATTGGGGCGCTCATTCTTATGGGCCAATACCATGGTGCGGAAACTATACGCAAATTTTCTACACCATACCCATGTATGTGCGCGACTTTTATTCACATGACCCGTGTATACTTTCCAATACTTTGTATGTGACTTTTATTCATAGGAACTGTTAGCCTCCATAACGTCCCAAGTATGATGAAAGGATGTTGACGGAGGTAACCTCAAACCAAGCTTTCAGTTTGATAGCTATCCCTACCAAACTAGAGAGGGCTCTCTCTATGAGCTCACAGCCGAAGGATTTGTCTGTATGAGGAGTAGATTTTAGTCTAGTTAGGTCAGCTCTATGGTTTTGAAATTTTGATATTTTTAATACTAGATAAGGGAAGAAAAACAGGTAGCTAGGTCAAATGTATCAAAGGGTTACAACTACAAATATATAAAGGATCAAGGTAGCAATGCTTTAGTGATGGGATTATGGTTTTGTCCGTGTAGTGTAGGTTTTTAAAGAGTGGAGAGGATCTTAGAGCATGCATCATGAATTCATTAAAAATAAAAGAAATAAACATGAGATGATGTTCCCAAACAAAACAGAGCTATGAAAGAATTCTTCTTATCAAAATTTTAGGAAGATCGCCGAGGAAAGAAAGGCATGGAAATCGAATGTATATATCATTTATAAAAGACTATAACATAGAAAATACAACATACAAACCTCACTGCACATGAATTCCTAGATATAGTTGCAACTATTCCTCTTAATTTTTGAATGAAAGCTGAACCACAAGCTACAATGGTCTCAAACCTCTACTGTCCAACCATCAAAATGACTAAGAAAGGCACACATAGACAAAAAAACATTTCCCCTCTCTTAGGGGTCAAATCCTTGAGTGGAGGAACTTATCACGTGATTCTCTCACCTAAAACCTAAAGACTAGGGAGGTTAACAAGACTCTCCCCAAGTTAGAAAAATTGATACCTTTGACCAAAAATGACTTTACAAGCATGTATCTACCTAATTTTTACTCTATCAAACATATTTAAACATGTTTACATCATCAAAAAATTAAAAGTGGATAATTACATCAGTTGAGGTCGAATCTAAACCAACTCAATAGAGAAAATTGACCATCAGGCAAAAACGCAGTGTGCTAGGAAAAAACGTAGTGAAATTGGTAAAAGTGACTTTTGGAGGCCTTCCCGAGGTCCAAATGCTAATCTAATAGTTTCTGGAGATAAATCTTCCTCTTGGCTACAATATAGAGTCCTCAATCACTGAAAAGGACTCCTTCTAGCCCCTCAAAACTTCATTCTCTGATAGGCACTCCAAAAATGCAGTGTGTTGTTCAAAAAGAGGGTAGAAAGGTGGTTTTTGAGTGGTTTTGGGCCTTTGCACATGCCAAATATTGTTGAAAATATACTCCCAGGGGATATACGTGATGTAAAACTCATAAAAAATAAAAAAAGGTAAATGTTTTTGGATTTGGTGGCTCCCATAAAAAGCGCAGCGTAGGCCACGCTGCGTTTTTGACCCTACGATTGTCTCAAAAATAGTGAAAATTTCCAAAAATTTAAAAAAAAATCCAAAAACTCTCAAAATTTTCTCAAAATTTCACAAAACCTAATACATGATGAACTGAGATGGAATTATAAGCTATGAGGGAAGCATCAGCTATAAATCCAACTTTCCCTTCTCCTCTTCCTCCATTAGTGTTTCTTTAAGTTTTTCCTTCAATTGTCTAATTTTTTGCTTTAGACACTTGATTTTTCTTGTAGTAGTGCATGGTCATGTTTCTATGAATGTTATTTTCCTTCTTGGCCCTCTTCAGGAGCTTTTCCAAATTTCCATTGACTATATCTAGCCAATACTCCCTATCTTGTTCAATTTCTCTCAAAATGAGCTCATCCATTGTCATGTGTGTTTTTAGTGGCGATGCTTCTCTTTGTTGTTGCAGTGCCCTTTTTAGGCCTCTAGTTCTAGGCCTCTTCCTTCTAACCTTTTCTTCATGTTCATCATAATCATCAATGTCAACTACAAATTTTCCCTTTACATCCTCCTTGCTAGCATCAACCTTATGTCTATTCAAGAGTAGTTGGTTTACCTTCAATTGCATGTTCTCCTGCTCAAGAAATGAAATCATGAAGTTGGCCCTAGAAAATATTTCCTTAAGTGCTATTATCTCAACATATTTCTATATGATAACTTGTTTTGCTGATTTGTGCTCTTCATCCACCTCCAAATCTGCCATGTCAGTATCAAAATGGATAGGCTCCTCATGTTGTTGTGGTGATATTTGTCGTGCTAATGTAGTCTTGGACCCTTCCATAATGTTTGGAGAAAACACAAGCCTCCTACCTCTATGATATGTCTAATTCAGCTCAGCGCTAGGTGTCCTTTTGAATGAAACTCTGCTAGTTGAGCCAATATCTCTTTGTCTCGATGGTGCTGATGGTGTGGCTGATGATGTACCTAGGCTAGTTGGATGAATAGGAGGAGGGAAAATCACATTTGACTGAATGAAGTCATCCCAAGTGATATTATTCTCTGCAAGCTGGTGTAAAACAAGGATTTTGATGAGGGCATGGTGAAATAGGTTTGCTTGATGGTGACCCTATCTATGTTGCATCTTTTCTGACATTTTTACCAAAATCTTGTAGAGGTAGTAGGATAGGTTAAGTGGTTTTACCCCTGTGAAGTGCATGAGCAATGTAAAATGGTACTTGTACAATCTAGAAAATCTTCCCTCACATGTAAATTAATTCATAATGACCCTCATCAATGGAGAAAACCTGTCCAATAGTTGACAAAAAGGAAACACTTTTTTAATGGCATCTTTATAGTGACCTTTCATGAAGGATTTGTAGTTTTTCACATTCAAATCTAGGCTCTTAAACCATTTTTCACCACTATTAGATATCACTATAGCTATAGCTATGGCTTCAGTTGAGATTACGAAGCTCACCCCTACAACTATGACCTTATCTCTTTTAAGATTAGTGGCAAACAAACTTGTGAGCTTGGCATGGTATTTGAATGTTTGAAATTTCTCACAAAATCTCATACACCCAACATTATAAAATAATTGCTTGGAAAGTGGAGAGGAAATCATCTCTTGTGTGTTGAGTGGTTCATATCTTGACATGTGCCCTCCCTTGTTATAGGGTTTCTTTTCTCCTTCCATGTTTCACAATTTACAAGGTAAACCCTAGTGGGAAAAATAGGGTTAATGAGTGATGGGAGGGGATGAAGGGTTTAGGGAAGGGGTATGAGGATGGGAAAATTTAGGGAAGTAGGCAGGGGTTTTAGGGAGCTATGGGAAGTGGAGGGGGTGAAATATGTATAGGGAATGGGCTAGGGAAATTTAACACAGTCCAAACCCTAAAATCTGCCCAAAATGCAATGTGGAGGTAGGGTTTGGTGTTTGGGACTTGGGAAATGGGATTAGGGGAATAAAAAGGTTATGGGAGTTATATTTGAGTGTGAGGGAAGGTTTAGTATGCTAGGGATAGGTATTTACACCTTGAATATGTGAAAACAAAGCCTCACCCAAAAAAAGACAGGGTGGGGGAAAATGGAGAATTGCACAACCAAAATAAGGAAGGAAACTGATTGGAGGAGTGCCAGGCCTTAAAATTACTCGTAGAACACTACTGGAGACTTGAAATTCCTTGGAGAATCCTTGGAAGCTTGATTTTTTACTGAGAGAGGGAAAACACAACGTAGGAGAGAAAACACAACGTGCTAGTGAAAGCGCATCGTGACAGCTCCAAAACGCAGCGTGGCACCTTGAAAATAATTCTCTGGAGTCTTATTTGATGCTGAGAGTGCTAAGGTTCTCTTTTTAGGTGAGTGAGAGCTCTTTATCAATGGAATTAATGAGAGAAATGAGTTTGATGGTCCTTTATGGCCTTTTGGAGTCTTTTTCTTCATTGAGGTGGGGTGGCCTACCAAGTGTGTTTCACTTATGCTTTGGAAAACTATGCACCTTTGAAAATTAGGAACTTATTACATCATAATTGAACAAGATTACATATGTAAAAAACTTTATTGAGAAAATCCCTATTAATACTCCTTCATTTTTTGGTTTTGTTAATGAAATGACTGATTTTGGTAACTTAAAGCCTAATGACCTAATGGTGACATTGAATTGAATGAGACTTATGGTGACTTGACTAAGATGAAAACGATGATTTTTTAATGATGAATCGTCCAACTTAGAGATGGCAGTGACCAACAAAAAACATTTTTTGAATGGAGTAGTAATAGACCTAAACACACTAGCCAGTGACCAAATTTTTATTTGAAGACCTATTGAATACATAAAAATTTGACTCGAAACCCTAAAAAAAAAATTGAAAGAGCCCATTTGATCACTGATGACATGCAGAACTCACTACACTAAAATTAGCTCCAACTGGGGATGACACCTCTTTGGAGGCATTAACACCACCGTAGACCAAGTAGCCTAATCCATTGGGCATGTAGTAAAAAAGATTATACTTGAAACAAAAAACTGATTGAAAAAATGCACTGACTCTGGCTGAAACAAAAAATTACTATACTTAGAAATCAGGAGCCAATCACAGAAAATTTATGGCCTTCACTTCGGGCTCTAAGATTCGATGATTAACTCCTTCACACTTCGACAAAAAAGTAAAATGACATATACAATGGTAGTGACAAATCTTAGAAATCTGATCAAAATACATAGTGTTTGAGAAGCCTACTATTGACAGGTCCTCCTCCACAATCTTGCCCATTCACTTCCTCCAACAAGTAAGCATGCTTTACTCTTGAAGCTAAAATCCTGTACGGTCGTTTCCATAAATTTTTGAACTTACTGTGATTTCCTTTATCATTATTTTGAGCATCGCAACATAGGACGACATCACCAATTCTGAAATCATCTACCTTTGTTTTGCGATCATACACTTTCTTGATTCTCTCTTGAAGCTTGGAAGTGTTTTGAAACCCCTCCTCCCTAGTTTGTTGCAAATGGATCATTTGATTTATCCACCGCTGAACATCGTTCGGTTTCCTGTAACAACTTCATGACTAGAAAAATGAGAGGGTACAAAATATTGTATCAACCCCATACCACTAGTACAAAATGCCTAATTAATTACTAAAAAAACGACTAAAATTTACATATAAACGACTATTTTTCGGTCGGTGACCAATAGTAGCTAATTTACAGTATCTTATAACATGACCAACTTTTAGTCATTTTTATCTTAGTCATTAATTGGTTATCTCAGTTTTGTTGTCTAGTAGTATATTTGATTATTAATTTGGTTATTAATTTAGTCATTGAATTGGTCATTGATTTAGTCATTGATTTGGTCATTGATTTGGTCATTGATTTAATCATTAATTTGGTCATTAATTTTCACAACTAATGACCAAATATATTATTATATGATCACTCAAGAAAATCAATTAATGACTAAAAAAATATTACCAAAATGTTGGTCGTGTTATAAGATACTGTAAATTAGCTACTAATAGTCATATATATGCAAAATTTAGTCATCATTTGAAATAAATTAATGACCAAAGAAATATGACTAAATTTTGGTCGTGTTATAAGATACTGTAAATTAGCTACTAATAGTCGTATATATGCAAAATTTAGTCATTTGTAATCACAAATTTATCATTTGCAGTAGTCATTTATCTTTTTTTGGTAGTTTCATATTCATTATATAAACGACTAATTTAGTAGTTTATATTCATTTTGTTTACTTTCATTAATAATCATTATAAATGACTAATTTAGTCATATATTCATTTTATTTGTGTTCATCATTAATCAATATAAACTACTAATTTAGTAGTTTTAAATTGATTTTGTGTTTATTATTAATCAACATAAATCAATTTGTATGATTTAAAAAATGTCATACAATGTGCATGTTCATCTAATATGAAAACACAAAATTGCATATGTTAATTACAATATTAAACAATTTCAAGTGCAACTAAAAATAATTTCAACCATATAAATTATATTATATGAAATGTTAAAGTATTACAATATGAGTTTCTAACTTAATATTGATTGGACTACAATTTATACATGAAATGATGTTTCATCACTTAAAAACATTATCATTGTGTTACTACGGTAGTGCAAGTGAATTCACCAACTCTAAAGACTTGACCATCAGTCTCTATATGTGTGTCTAATGCTGGATATTGGCTCTAAGGGTATCGCTATATCTAGTTCTCCTCTCTCCTTTTGCATTTGTCGCTCCAATGTTATGGTTCTCCTCTTTCTTCAATTCCTGTTTTTTAACATCAATATTGAATTCATTTTCTGAAAACAAAATAAGATGCAATGCAGAGTGTAAGACATGAAAGACAATGAACACTAGAATATAAACTAAATTAGAATATAAGTAGTTTATATGACATATACCTCAACATTAGCGATGTCAAAGCCATTTTTCTCCATACAAGTAAAAAACTCGAACAAATTTTCTTCGGTGGGGCGATAGTGGCCACTATAATGTGTCTAGATGACCTGTATAAAAAAATCAAATAAAATGTCACCATACATAGAAAAGAACACCTTAGTAACTTAGTATTCAACCTTCAAGGAAAGCTTAAAAACAATCATGTCAACTAAGTTATATGCTAAAAAGCTCAAGCTATAGATAACTTGTGAAAACAAATAATTTGAGGTGTGATGTTTAATCTTTGTCTTTTTATTCACAACATTTCATTTTCTAATGCATGAACTTGGTCAAATATATAAACATCATGTGCTCAAATAAAAACATGAAAGTAAACTTTTCAGATAGTCATAAAAATATTTTAACACAAAATAACTATAGTGATTCCAATCAATATCATGTAATACTAATTTCATCTTCAAGCTTTGGTTGTTGTTTAAATGGACATGATACTAGGTATTTTCAATTTCATCGTTAAAAGACAACAAAATCAAAAGAAACGTCCAAAATACAATCAAACAATAAAAAGAGGATATCATGGAATGAAAATTGCTATTATAAAAAAAGTGTTTACATGTCCACCGATGTCGTGTTTGACATTCCTAAAAAATTTTCTTGCCTAAAATAACCATGAGGTGAAATAATCACAATTACATTGAAAACCATAGGAATTCCTACTAGAAACATTTCCAAAGTCAACGACTCAGGTGCCTAAAGGATCTCTAATAACAAATGAATCATATCCAAGACGTGTTATGCATTGTCTTCCCATCCTTTTTCCAATCACATTTCCTGTAACTTGCCCACAACAAAGTCAAGTAACAATCAAACGAGCACATTGACATTTGTTATCTTTTATATCTATAAATTTTGAATCTGAGTTGTTTCATCAACATATTAATTCATTTTTAAAGCCTTCCTGACATATGCGAAGGTATCAATCAAGTAGGACATTAGAAAAAACGACCTCAATAAGGTCCTCGAACAATTTCTACAATATCAATATTTTTCTTGTTGTGATATCTTAGTTAGAAAAAAGAACATATCTGCAAAAGAAAAATGCACATATTACTTATGTTCAAACTTTGTATATGGTGTATTCTTAAGCAACTTTTTAAGATGTTCCTCTGCCTTTACCAAAGTGAACTGTAGCTTGGTTAAACTATGTATCCTTCCATTCGGCATCAATTTCTGCAAGATAAATATCACACATTATTCTTTCCTATTTCTTAACATGCTACATATGATAAATTGAAAGTCACATAAAACCAAGAGCAAACCATTTTCTAACCAAAACAAACAAACAAACAGTACCTCTGATAAAACTTCATTATAATATTAGAAAATTAAAAGAGAGTGGACCATTTTTGTTGTTTGACTTTGCCTATTTTTGTTATAAAAGTACTCGAGCTTCAAGAACCAACAAATGTGAGGGAAGTTATAAATGTGAAAAAAACAATGTTGACCTCATTTGTAGACTTCTTCAAAATGACGTGAATGATGTCATTTTCGAATGTGGTAAATCTCATAATAAGAAATGGCCACATTGGATCCAAATATTAAATATAAAAACTTGTGTACATATCATATATTCTAATAAATTACATTTCAATGACTACCATGGGCCTCCACGGGTTATAAGTCCTCAGTATGTTAGTCTTGATGATGAAAGAGAGATGGCAATGATAAGTATGGGTGGTCCTAGTTTGTATGGTGGATATCTTCAAACCAAGGTCGTCATCTCAATGAACCTAGGTTCTAACATGGTAAACCTGGATCTGGTCTTCACCCAATTTCATTCCATCATACTTTGTCAAGACTCAAAAGGACATAATGGCCCTTCAGCTTATAATAGGGTTGTTTTTGAGGTTACAAATAAAGCTTATCTAAAGCAAATGGATTTTTGGGCTCCAAGAGATATGTATAATTTAAATTATAACAATTATATGTTTTTTTCCCAAGATTCAAATGTAGGGATACATTTTGTGGATTTTACTAATAGATAGAATGAGAGAAATAATCCATGAGGAGAATCTACCGGTCATTGTGATTAGGGAAAACTCGGAGATAATAAGACTATTTAGGTTCAAATCAAAGATGGTGTTGATTCTTGTAGCTTCTTAATTGCTAGTAGTTTTTAAGGTAGGAATTTCGGTTCTTCAAGGGTAGGGTCCTTCAGCGTAATTGCATCTACCTTGGTCGTATCACCCAAAAGCAAAACATAATCAACAAAGAGTAAATATGTCAAGTTTAGGGCAATTCCTATTAGTATATTTGTCAAGCTTATAGTTCTTTTTTACTCTGTTATAACTCTGTTGAGACCACCACCTACTCTACAGTAAAAAATAGCAGAACAACCATTAGTCATACTTACCCATGGTCTCTTGTAGGCATGATAGAAGAATAGGTTGAGCCATTAATTAGAATTGCAAAGATATTGAGAAAAGACAATTCATTATCTAGTTAACCAATTGCACATTGAACCCTATATGGATGAGTAGCCCTAAATAAAGCTATCTTTCTCTATCATATGCCTTGGAAAGACAAAATCACTAACATTGCTTGTAATTTTTTGGTTTGATGTTAAAAATACCTTCTTGGGATACTCATATTCTGTAATGGATTTGTTTCCCAGGAAGGATGCAAAATTGTTCTAATGACATGGAATTAGCTTAGTGGATTTTGACCCTACATGCAATGATTTTGAAGATGCAATTACATATTGATAGGGGTCTAAAATCATCTCATTCTTGTCTAATTTTTGGGATTAAAGACTGAAATGTTGAATTGAAAGCTCCCAAATCATGCATGTCTATTTTAATTGGTCAACAATTCTTAGTTAGTATATTTGAAGGAATTCATAGAACCCCTAGAAGAATTCTATTGTCTTGCTAAGTGGCTGAGGGTTCTTATCCTTTTGGAAACATTGCAGAATTGTTTGTAATTATTCCTTTGATGTTTGATCCATCAGTGCCTCATTACCCACCTCACCTACAAAACTAGGGAAATATTAAGTCATCTTTAACTATCTCTCATAAATTTATTCTATCATACTCTTTATCTTTAACGATCTATGTGATTCCCCACTTGTCAACTGCAGATGCTCCAATTCTCGATCGGATTGTGCCTGATGGCCTGTCGTTGCGGCTACAACTAGGCTACTCGACCACATGAGTGGTGGATCCTAAACCTGCACTAACACAAGTCTAGTTGGCTCTGATAGCACTCCTCCATCCACAAACTAACTATGCTGACAGTTACCCTTCTATTGGTCATTTGTGTGCCTTTTCCCTCGCGATTTCTCAACGGTTGAGTGGTGTCGACTAGTCTAGCCCGTGTTGCTTCTTTCTTAGTGAGTTGTCACCTTATGCTTCTTCTGGTTTTGTTTTTGGTGAGTGCGGGCTTGCCTGTAGGCCATAGTTCTTCCACCAACGATTGTCAACCATAACTTCCACCTCTCTTGGAAAAATACACTCGAAACTATGTCCTTATTCAAGGTGATGCAGGTATATCCTTTTCTACCAATCGGAATGTCGACCACCCCTTCTTTGTGCAATTTTCTTTTCCTATTGGCAGCAAGGTGTTAAATTTGGCAACTAGGGCCAAACTCCATGTTTCACTACTCATATGATGGAGACGATATTTTTGTTGGATTCCTCTTTCGAAGAGGTGCAAGGTTTATCTAAAGATCATCTTGTTCGAATGAGCAGAAGTTGTATTTTCAATTTATTTTTCCACACGTGCAATTTGTCAAGGTCAACCAAAATTGTAATGTAGGCTCACAAGCCCCAAAAGTTGTGTCACACACCCATAGTGATGGATATAAAAAGGAGAGACACGATGCTCATTTCATCATTCATTCATTCTCTCATCTAATTGGTTTGTACAGCCTTAGAGGCTTCTCTCTCCTCCACATGTGTGAAACAAGAAGCTGCAATTTTCGAACTGGTTTAGGGCTTTTCTGGAAAGCATTGACTTTGGGTCAACTCTCATCCCTTGACTGTGTTTTTTAGGTCAAAAATTTGATTTGGAGAGGGCACAACTAGAGGCACAAAAATCAAGGTCAAACGTTGACTGTGGCGTTGATTGTTATTTTGACCGCAGACTTTGACTTCTGCGCTGACCAAAATTTTGGATTATTTTGGGTTGTGTTTGACTTTGAAGGAAGGCCAAGTTTGACTAAGTTTGATCAAGTTTGTTTGGAGGTTGAATTTTTGGTTTGACCAGCGAAGACTTTGTTGGCTAGGGCATCCTAGTGACTGTTGTAAAATATATTTTCTCTCTCTCTGCTGAAAAAGAAGAATTACAAGTATATTTGTGTCTCTTGTCTTAGCTTATAATCTGTCGATTCTGTCAATTTATTTTATGTTCTATCAGCATTTACTATCAATGGTTATGTGATTAAAAATTAAATTGGGCTAATAAGAAAGATTGAAGTAATTTTCTCTAAGCATAGAACATACAATGATTAACTAAAATTAACATGGTATCAGAGCTAAGGTGAAGACAAAGACCAAGCAAGAGTGAAAAGAGCAATCACCGAAGTCAAATAGACAAGGACTAGGGTCAATGACTTCCTCATCATACTTCAAAGTTGATGGCAAGTTGAATGATAAGTCTAATTATCATGCTTGGAAAATTTTCTTGGATTTGACATTGGAGGATCAAGATGTTATGGATTATGTGCAAGGAAAGGTCACCGAACCTTCATCTAATGCACTGGTTGCCACTAAAACAAAGTTCAAGAAAGGGGAAAACAAGGCGAAGAAGATCATCAGGGATTCTATTCATAAGCACTTTTTTTCTTATATCTCCGAGTTGGGCACATCTAAGGAGATGTATGATAAGTTGGTTAGCATGTTCAGGGCAAGCAATGTTAATCAAATTCCCTTTTTGAAGAACAAGTTGAAGAACATCAAGATGGACAAGGGAAAGTCCATCCAATCCTACTTCATGAGGATCACCAAAATCAATAATGATCTCTTAGCTATTGGAGAGGCTATAGTTGACGAGAGCTCACTCTCATTGCTCTTGGAGGACTTCCCCGGCCATGGTATGTATTTAATACTACTATTCTCAATAATAATATAATTCCTGATTTTGATGAATTTGTTAGCACTGATATTTGCATCCCACCCATCCCGCCTTATTTTACTCTACTTTCACCTCATATCTGTCATTTTCATTGACCTCGCTTTGTTTCTTAAACATTTTTCCCAAGGGTGCCCAAGTCATCATTGTTCACAAGCACCAAACCCTAATTTCCTGTCCCACTAAGCTAGGGTTTACTATGGAAATGAGAAATTTGAACAGAGGAGGCGTAAGGCAAGTCATATCATTAAGTATGAGGTCATTTTAGCTCATAAACATCATGGCTCCATCATTTTTTGAGAAGTCATTCCAAGAGTCAAGTCATTTGCCACTCATAGGGTAGGTTTTTCTTCAAACTGTGTTTCTGACCAAACAGAGATGAATTTAACGAAAGTGAGAAAGATTTTTGTCCCTCATATGTCAATAAATAAAAAACTCCTTCATATTTTACACAGGTGTCATGGTTTTAAAGAAATGTCAAAAAAACCAGGTGCCACAGGAGAGTTGTTGCACTTCTAGAGTAACCTTGGGAAACTCAAGTTTTCTCATAGCTGGAGTGTCAAAATGAATTTCTTGATGAGTCAAATGATAACTAGACATAGATATATTTCCAATGAGCTATCATGAGCTCAATTTGGAGTTGAGGAAGGCCTCCAAAAGTTGCCTGCAACATCACTCTGCATTTCTGCACCTTCATTCAACACTTTCTGACCAGTCTTGGGAAAATCAATTTTTGACAAGGAAAATCAACTCCAAACAGAAAAATAAAGGTATATTTGGAAATTAGACAGGATAATATTTCCAACGAGCTATCATGGGCCCAATTTGGACACCAAAAAGGCCTCCAAATGTGGTCTACAAAACGTTGTTGCAGGGATGCTGCGCATTTGACTGAAATTGCAGTGTATTTATCAACGGTGCTGCACGTTTGCCGAGTTGCTTCAAAAATTCTCTACCAGAACTTAAAATCTCACAAATTCACTTCCAACCCTTCAACAGCAATTCTTCATGCCTCCAGCAAGCCAGTAAGTAACAAATTTGATTCACTACATTTTACCAAATGTCATTTTGATGTGTGAAGTTTGCCTAAGGGAATTTGGTGTCTCCTTCTATTTCAAAACCCTAGTTTTCATTAAAACATAATTTATAATTTGATCTCAACCCCTTAGCCTTCATATACCTTTCCTAATATCACACAACACTTTCTCAAATCCCTACACTGATATCCCCTTTCCCTAAACTATCATATCCTTCAAAACCCTAAGTCCTAGGTTTTTATTTACCTAGGCTCCCTACACCCTACCTAAAATTAAATCCCCTATCCTAAAAACCCTCATAATCACTACCCCTATCACCTCCCTCATATTACAAATCTCTATTCCCAAAACTCTTCCAATTTCGTCACAACAACCCTCACTTCATACACTCACCTTCCATTCCATCATCTCCCTAGGGTTTGACACTAAACACACCATTGATGAAGTGAGATGCATCAAAGCACAAACAGGGGCAGAGAAGGCTAAATCCTTGCTTGAAGAGACACCAGAGAAGTATGGTGAACCATATGATGAGGAGGAACAGCCTCCAAGACAGAGACCAAAGACTAGAGGGCTGAAAAGAGCTCTAACCTTAGAGAAACAAAGGAAAGTTGAGCTAGCAGACCAACTTACCTTAGATGAACATCTTGCCATAGAAATCAATCAGCACAAAGAAGAATGGCTTGAGAGGGTCAACCAACAATTGGATCAGCTCTTGGCCAAAGCTCAAAAGGACAATGGCATTCATAGGAAAATGGCAAAGCACTACGCCATGAAGAACAAAATTGCAAGGGCCAAGCTCAAATGAGCCCATGTAAAAATTCAAACTTTGACCAAGAAAAAGAATAAAGAGAAGTTAGACATACTTGTTGAGGTGTCACTCCATGCCTTAGCACTTAATGAACAAGTACCCTCATAATTTTGGCACATTTTTGCACTTATGTTCATTTTAGTAATTTTTTGCAATTTTCAACACATAAATTTTGCCAAAGGCACAACGACCTACACGATGTGCTCTTTTTTGGGGCCTCCAATTGACAAATGGCCACCACCATCATGTTCATAATGATGAGGACAACAACCCTAGCAAGTTTCAGAAGATTTGGTGGAGAATTGGTCCCTAAAAAATGCAAAAAACCACCAAAATTTCATGTTTCTGCCTCCTTTTTGGCATGGTCGTTGCACGTTTACCAGTCTTGGGAGATCACATTTTTGACAGGGAAAATGAGCACCATTTTTGAAACTGGAGGTATATTTGGAAACTAGACTCAGAGAGCTTTCCAATGAGCTATCATGGAGTTCATTTGGACACCGGGAAGGCACTCAAAACCAGCTTTGAAAACAAGCTATTTTTTCTGCTTGGACACTGCGCATTTGCCAGGAAATTTCCAATTTTCACAGTCTTCAGCAATTTCACTCCAGTTTGAATTTTTACCTTGGGAAATGAAAAATTACTAATGTAAATGGTCAAGATGAATATAAAATTCATGTTTTTAATTTTATCTAGGGTAGATACATTAAGTAAGTCAATCATTTGAGGTGTAATGAATTGCGAAATTTTGCATAATTTGCCCATTTTCTTCAGATTAGGGAGAATTCATCTCATATGCTCTTCCTAGCTCCTCATCACTCTATTCATCTCACAAAAATCACCTTTGAGTGATTAAACCTTCTACTACCTTGCCCCATCGAATGGACTGCAATTTCATCTCATTGGCCCTAATATAGCCCCCTTGACCTAATCCTCATTCAATGAGCCCAACCCCAAACAAAACAAACCCCTTGAGAATCTGGTGGAGTGATAACAGAATTTTTGACGAGATGCATTCAAGAGGAGACAAGGATGATGGAGAGAGACCATCCCTCAAATGGCAATGGAAGTGACCCTACTGCCTTCACCGCTCATGCAAAGAAGAGGAATAATGCTAGTCCGAGAAATCAAAATCATGGAAGAGAGGGTCCCAAAGGAAGGAAGGGAAGATGCTACAATTGTAACAAGTTTGGTCACTATGCAAGAGAGTGCCCCAATAAAAGGGACTCTCCCGAAGATGATGACCACAACAACAACAATAACTTCAGGGGGAGTGATCAAAGAAACAATAAGTTCAAAGGAAAGAGGAAGGTTCCCTCTGATCGAAATAGAAATGGAAATAGTCAATCTTTCAAGAGGTCAAGAAATTCCAAGTATGATGAATCCAACGTTGTTGATAATAAGAGAAATGAATATATTCTTATATATGCCCTCTCTGATGC
Source organism: Pinus albicaulis (assembly GCA_034641835.2). Taxonomy (NCBI): domain Eukaryota; kingdom Viridiplantae; phylum Streptophyta; class Pinopsida; order Pinales; family Pinaceae; genus Pinus; species Pinus albicaulis. The sequence continues at coordinate 415,826,521 of CM076581.1, read as the reverse complement.
ATCTCCTCCCGACACCCTGAATAACAGGTTGATTGATAGTGGTGCCTCAAGGAACTTCACTGGATATAAAGAGGCCCTCTCTGATTTGATTGAAAAGGATACTAATTTGGAGATTGTCCTTGGAGACAAGGCCACCTATCCCATGAAAGGGACAGGGATTGTGACCCTTCATTTAAATCAAGGTCAAGTCCTCTGTTTGCAAGATGTGTTGTACGTACCTGACTTGAAGAAGAATCTAGTGCTTATCTCGGCAATGGAAGACAAAGTATTCAAGGTGGCATTCATCGATGGAAAGGTACACATTTGGAAGAGGAACTTCAAAGAAGCGTTCACTCTTGGTTTCAATGTTGATACACTCTATTAGGTTGGAGGAAGTCCGTTGGGGGCCATGAATTGCAACACAACGCTTCAATCTGAGCTATGGCACTGGAGGTTTGCACACCTTCATTGTAAATCCCTTCTCAAAGCAAGGAAGGTGGTGAAAGGGATGCCTGATTTCAAAGATGACCATGAAGGTGTATGCCAGGGTTGTGCCAAAGGAAAGCATACAAGGGGACCATTCCCCTCGAGTGTCATGAAAACATCTGAAATTTTACAATTATTCATTTTGAGCTATCTGGTATGCTTCCCGTAACATAAATAGATTCAACGCATTGAAAAAACTCTAAAATACTTGAATTCTGCATATTAGACTGTTGGAAACACTGAGAGGGGGGTGAATCAATATTTATTTTCAATTGTTAATTTTACCAGTTAGATCACTTATATTTTGAACACAAAATAAACAATGATGGAATAGATACTTTATTAATTTATTCTTTACAATAAGTAAAGTACAATAATGATATAGGGCTCCAACCCTAGATGAAGACTCCAATCTTCCAGGCTCCAACCTGTATTGTGCCAAGCACCGACTTGGTCTTTCCAAGGCTCCAACCTTGTCAATTTGAGGCACCAACCTCTAGGGCTCCAACCCTATCTCTGGTACAGGCTTCGACCTAGTTTCTTGAGGACTCCAATCCTCTAGGGCTCCAACCCTATCTTCCAAGGCACTGACCTTGTCTCTATGAGGCTCCAACCCTCAACTTCACTTCGTCAAAATATGTTTGGTTATTCTTCACGGCTCCCAAAGTCTTCTTCAACGAGCCCTGTCACACTTAGTCTCCACGTCACATCATCAATGACAACCTTTTCTTCTTAGAAGGTGTCACCACTACTCTTCATCATACCCAAACAATTTCTCCAAGTTACCTCATGATGACATCAACAATGCATCATGGTCTCCAAGGGGTACCTTCAAAATGTCTTCAAGAAATCTTCAAAGTGTCTTGAATATGCTGCCTCAAGAATTCTACAAGAGTGTCTTCAATAAGTTTCTCGAGTTTGCACTTATCAACAAGTCTTCCCAAAATCTATGCATTGGAATTTAAGAGACCTCCAGGCTCCAACAATACTAGAGATGCTCCAAGAATCTTAAGTCATCAATGCTCTTTCAACAAGTTGTTTCAATAAGACTTCAAGAATCCTTCAATAAGATATTTTCAATAAACCTTCAAGATGTCTTCAGATGGCTCAAAGAATCAATGCTCCTTCAACAACTGCTTCAAGTTGACTTTTTCTAGATCTGCTCAAGATATATGGTGGAGTATGCTTCTCAACAGAAGTCTAAACTTCCTCAAGTGTCACCTATCCAAGACACTACAAGTCTGTTCACAAGTTCAAGTTTAGAAAGCTGATCAAGTCACAAGTCTTCTTGCCGAGGTCTGTCCAAAATAACTCTATCAATAGACTGATTTATATTGCCAAACAAATCATAGCTCTATTCACCATAGGTCTGAGGTATATTATCTCCACAGGCCTGAGATTTAATATTTCCATAGGTCCGAGTTGTTATGCTTCTATCACAGATCTGAGCTCCTAAAATAGGACCATTCATGTGACTGTCCCTCCTTAGGTGGTCGCCACAAATATGAGGTTCAGCTTCTCTAAATTTGTCACAGGTGCAGTTTGTAATAGTTCGATTATCATTGTTCTGAAGTAACTGAGTAGAAAAAAATTTGTGTTGAACCTTTTCTAGGCTATTCTTCAGTTGTCCTACTAGTCTGTCCACTAGTGGCTACCCGAGTTTTAGTCTTGTTCAAAAGTTTGACCAATAGACTGCTCTAAACCACTGAATCTTTTATACTACAATTTGTTTACAAATCTGAACTTCTTGTGTGCCACAGGCCTGAATGACTCTAGTCTGCCACAGATTCAAGCACAACAGATGTTAAGGTTCGAGCTTCTCAAATGCTACAGGTCTGGGCTTCTTCCTCAAATACTACAGGTTTGAGCTTCTATTTTTGTCCACAAGTTGCTGCCACAAGTGTATGAGCTACTGTCAATCCGAATTACTGAGACAGGGTTTCAAGCCTTAGTGATCCAAGTTGAAGTCTAAATCCGAGCCTTTAAAATGACTGTAAATCCAGAATGAAAATCACTCAAATTTGTCCACCAAAAACAGGGATATCAAGTCCTCCTCAGCCTTTATTCTAATCTCTGATATCTTGTCCAATCTTCATCACAAAACCAACCCAAACAATAAATCTTGAGGTCCTCGGCCTCCTATATGCTCCTGTAGTTCTTATCTGAAATCTTGACCGAATTGATGATAAAAACTGAATGTTGGACGTCATATTTATATAGGTTTTGACCTAAGACAAATAGACACGTCTGTTGGGTGAAGGAGTACGAGCCTACACAAGTTGGCTCAAGTTGACTAGGCAAAAATAATAATTTTTCTAACTTATCAATTCAATTTCTCATAATCTAGAATGAGCAAGGAGGCGTATAATAGCTCGCTAGAAAGGGAAAATATATACTCTAGAAGATGGTATAGGTCCCATGTTGATAGGATGACTCCAAGGTGCCCAATTTTATTTTTCTTTGTGACTTCTCTTGAATTTTTAGTACAGAAGGTGATTAGGACAACAAGGACTTCTTCATCAAGAGCAAGGATACATGAGGTTGTGTTGTCTTCATGGTTAGTTCAAGGTCATCATTATGATCAATAGTCATCTAGGAAAAGACTTCTTCTTAGTGGCTTGACATCATAATGACATCATTAATAGCTTGACATATTCATTAATAGCATTTTTATCAAACAAGAGGGACTTGTCATTATGAGTAAGTACATCATCATAATATACATGAGTTTATGACATCACAAGAATATTTTCCATTCCAATAATGCCATATTGACATCAATGACAACCTTGACTAACATAGACAACTCAAATCTATGATTCTAAAAAATCTCTTCCTAATTTCAGGAAAAATTTGACAGGGAAAAAATGCCTTGAAAAATACCAAAACATTTATTAGTTAGACTACACTTTAAAATGGCAAAACAAATCCAACAACTACAAAAAGTAAGGGGACCTTGTCATTGAAGCATCGCTTACCTACAATCGTGCCAAAAAAGGCAGAGCAATTGGTGTCCATCATGGTGACTACCGGCCAAATCCCATTAAGCACGCTCAAATTGCTATTCACATCCTCCACCACCAACTCAATGGCTTTCCTTGCAACTTTCCTGATGGTGGAATCATAAGCAACAAGAGCACCAATATTTACAACATCAGGTCTCTTAACAAGCACTGCATTTTGTGTAGCAATACACCCGAGGAAAAATATGTGCAGGCTCAGCACCACAAAAGGCACAAACTTCCAGACCATTTCTAAGAGCATTGGTATCTTAAACTTGTCACTTAATTGAATGCCAAGGAATTGAAGCAAATGGGATTCTTACAGCAGCCTAAATGTTTAGCATTAATAAGGATAGGATTACAGGCTACAACACTGCCAAGTAAATATGATTGAGAGGTCTTCAACGAGATGAATACACTAAGTTCTGAGATCAGATAAACCATGGTTAAATAAAGGCAAAGTGAAAATACCTTAGCTACATATTCTAATATGGGAAAATAAGGACATATTCCTAGATGCATCTGGTATATGAGCAGAAATAGAGAGCTCTAAATAACGGTGTTTTCAAGACAACCAAAGAAGCAAATATGGGAATTCATTTCCATGAGGTTTGAAACCACAAGCAGTAGGAATGAAGCTTTAATGGCTGGAAATCCGATCCTTCTTTAGTATATTTTGTTAATCTTAAATCGTCTTTAACTCTGAAATTTGAAAGATGGGTGATTTCCACAAGGTGGATACGACAATAGGAAGCTAGCAATCAAGTTCATTGTCCACAAGTACGCGTTGAATCTGATATTTTACAATTGATTCATTCTGATCTATCTTGTATTACTAAGGTAACTAGTTACAAAACTCAAATACAAGTAGTGCCTTTTCAAAATCTGTTTATTATTAGACCATTCCCCTTGAGTGTCACGAAAACATCTGATATTTTACAATTGATTCATTCTGATCTATCTAGTATGCTTCCCGTAACATAAATAGATTCAACGCATTGAAAAAACTCTAAAATACTTGAATTCTGCATATTAGACAACTTAAATCTATGATTCTAAAAAATCTCTTTCAAATTTCAGGAAAATTTTGACAGGGAAAAAATGCCTTGAAAAATACCAAAACATCTATTAGTTAGACTACACTTGAAAATGGCAAAACAAATCCAACAACTACAAAAAGTAAGGGGACCTTGCCATTGAAGCATCACTTTCCTACAGCCTTGCCAAAAAAGGCAGAGCAATTGGTGTCCATCATGGTGAGTACCAGTTGAATCCCATTAAGCACGCTCAAATTCCTATTCACATCCTCCACCGCCAACTCAATGGCTTTCCTTGAAACTTTCCCGGTGGTGGAATCATATGCAACAAGAGCACCAATATTTACAACATCAGGTCTCTTAACAAGCCCTGCATTTTGTGCAGCAATACACCCAGCAAAAAATATGTGCAGGCTCAGCACCACAAAAGGCACAAACTTCTAGACCATTTCTAAGAGCATTGGTATCTTGAACTTGTCACTTTACTGAATGCCAAGGAATTGAAGCAAATGGGCTTCTTACAACAGCCTAAATGTTTGAAAATTATAAGGATAGGATTACAGGCTACAACACTGCCCGGAAAATATGATTGAGAGGTCTTCAACGAGGTGAATACACTAAGTTCTGAGATCAGATAAACCATCTTTAAATAAAGGCAAAGTGAAAATACTTCAGCTACATATTCTGATCTGGGAAAATAAGGACAGCTTCCCCGATGCATCTGGTATATGAGCAGAAATAGAGAGCCTTAGATAACGGTGTTTTCAAGACAACCAAAGAAGAAAATATGGGAATTCATTTCCATGAGGTTTGAAACCACAAGCAGTAGGAATGAAGCTTTAATGGCTGGAAATCCAATCCTTCTTTAGTATATTTTGTCAATCTTAAATCGTCTTTAACTCCGAAATTTGAAAGATGGGTGATTTCCAGGAGGTGGAGAAGATAATAGGAAGCTAGCAATCAAGTTCATTGTCCACAAATATGCATTGAATCTGATATTTTACAATTGATTCATTCTAATCTATCTGGTATTACTAAGGTAACTAGCTACAAAACTCAAATACAAGCAGTGCATTTTCCAAATCTGTTTATTATTTGACAAGGTTGCAATAATCCTAAAATAGATGAGAAAATATGCATACTATTACTATTCAAATTGAATTAATCATATCTTCCTTGTGAATCCACCACAATGCAAGATGATTCTCATCACTGGTCGTTAAATTTAGTCTACAAAACAACATAATCACTGATGTAATTTAATTTATATAAGTGAAGGCTAAAAATTGCTTTAGTGCAAGAAGGTTAAAAATGATGGTTGCTGAAGTAAATGGCCCTAATTCTCCAACAAGTAGCTCTACACATTAATAATTGAACTTATCTCAAGATAAGCAACCACAGTTATTTACCATGGGGCAAGGTGTTCTGACCTGCTGCTCGTGTTAGACTAGATTTCACTTTTAGTATAGATTCTTATTATCATCCACTGACATTAATTGGATCTATTGGACTGTCTAACAATCTATTCCAATTTTAAAACGAGATTTCTGCAATCTAGGATCTCTATTATTAGATTTCTCAATCAATAAAGTCCATCCTTGGGAATTAATTGCTGCTTCATGATGTCACTGATTTGTGAGCTTGTGAATTGACTCCAAGATGAGTAAGGCATGCAAACATGAACTAATGGGCTCTTACTGTTCGCCATCCCTATTTTTTCGAACATAATCCTCAATAAGGAATATGTCACTTTAATTTTTATCCTCAATAAGGAATATGCCACTTTGATTTTTATAAGAAAGGCATCACAAAGAAAACAATCGCATGAAAGGAGATCTACAAAGCACGCTATCTAACAATCTATTCCAATTTTAGAACTAGATTTATGCAATCTTGGATCTCCATTATTAGATTTCTCAATCAATTAAGTCTGTCCTTGGGAATTAATTGTTGCTTATGACGTCACTGCTTTGTGAGCTTGTGAATTGACTCTCGTATGAGTAAGGCCTGTCTGATTTTTTACTGCATGAAAACATCAACTAAAGGATTCTTACTGTTCACCATCCATTTTTTCCGGAATACACAGTCATATGATCATATCAAACAAAATCCTCAAATAAGGAATATGTCACTTTGATTTTTATAAGCTTGCAAATAAAAAGGCATCACAAAGAAAACAATCACATGAAAGGAGATCCACAAAGCAGACTGAGTGGCTGATTTGTCTATAATTGTTGTAGGTATGGTGACTAATCTGAGTGACTGATTTGCCTATGTTAAATATCATGTCAGTTTCTCAAGCATATGTTATGTGTATCTCTCTTCCTTAAATTGGCGTGTGGCTGATTTTCCTATGTTAAATATCAAATCTGTTTCTGAAGCACATGTTATGCTATGTGTATCTTTAGATGAGTATGTTATGTGTATATTTTGAGTATTTTTCTTGTTTTCAAGTTTGAAAGAGTTTGAAAATACTTTGTTGAGTCTTCTCGAGTCAAAGGCCAATTGAGTCTTCAAAGCATGCAAGTCTGACAACAATGATTTACCCCTTAAAAAACGCAAAACTCTCCTATTAACAATGCCAGTTGGACTATATATCTTAGGATAAAGAGCAGTAGAAAACCACAATTGATAGGCAAGCATTCTCTATAGTGATTTATTTCAGTTCCTTTTGTCTATTTACTGACCCAAGAGAGCAATGATTTGAATGATGTAGGTAATGTTAAGTGACTGTAACAAGTTGCAAGGGAGATGGCACTGCAGGGTGGCTGCTAGGAACAGTCAGTGAACTCCCTCCAATTGCAACTGTTCCTCTAGGCACTGTCCACATTCCAAGTTGCACCAATAGAGCATCTCTGACCGAGGCTCCATCACCACTACAGTATTGATCTAAATTCGGAGTCCTTAAAAATATTACAATAATATGTTGTTAGAGATGGCTGAGATGGCATACTCAGTGGGATTGGCAAAGTTTGAGAACAATAATATGCAGGTTCCTATTTTTACCCCGATTTCAGAAATCATCCCATGAAGTTGCAGCCATGGGTCACAGCTACGGCTCAACTACTTACCCACTCTAGGCAACTACTTACCCACTCAAGGCAGGGACTTGCATCCACTGTGAAAAATTCTCTTTATGGTATTATACTCTGGATTTCAGAATTATTCTGTTGTTTGTATGTTTGTTCCTTTTTGCTTTTATTTCCTGTCTGTAATATATTAGGGGAATGTATGTCTACGGTGTTTATTTTAGTAACAACAAGATCAATGGCTAACATGGTCTACCAGCTGATAGGGTCTAATACCAAGTTACTATATGTATACACCTTTAAATTTTTAATTTTTTGAAAGGTCCATTGTGATCCAGGAGTTACATCACACATTAGTATAATCTCCATCTTCTTCTCTATTTTGAAGTGATATTAAATATGCTACACATGCTAGTAATTTTCCATCAGTAGTGACTTGGTTGAAAAGAATTTAGTGTTGGTTATAACCTATCTTATTTTTGACTCCTATGCTGTTGGAGACGAGGCATCTCAAAAATTAGTTCATCTTTCCGATAGTTTCTTTTGCATGGTTTTTAAATAGGTTGAGCTGGTTTTTAAGCGTTTAACTTGGGTGGAATTGTTGTCGTTACATATTTTTGGCTCCTATGCTGTTGGAGACGAGGCATCTCAGAAATTAGTTCATCTTTCAGATAGTTTATTTTAGGTTGAGCTGGTTTTTTAGCGTTTAACTTGGGTGGAATTGCTGCTGTTACATATGTTTGGCTCCTATGCTATTGGAGATGAGGCATCTCAGAAATTAGTTCATCCTTCAGATAGTTTCTTTTGCATGGTTCGTAAATAGGTTGAGCTGGTTTTTTAGAGTTTAACTTGGGTGGAATTGCTGCTGTTACATTTTCTCAGGGCTAACAAGAGGATGCACATTGGGAGTTTGCTATGGGAAAGAAGGGGATGAACTTCCAACCCCAAATAAAGTAGCCCAATTGGTGAAGTCAATCACTGTCAAAAACATAATAATCTATGACTCCAATGTGCAGGTGGCATTTTGTAACATACTGAACTTTTTCTCTAAAATATTTGCTTAAGATAAGAAACTATGTTTTGTTAAATTAGGAGATAAGAAAAATGTTTTTCATGTATTCAGGTCCTTCAAGTGTTTTCCCACACTGGCATTAAGCTCATTATAGGGATACCCAATTCAGATTTTCTTGGTTTTTTGCAGTATCAGAGCACAGCAGACACATGGGTTACTAACAATCTATTACCATACTACCCTGCCACCATGATAAAATATGCAACTATAGGAGCAGAAGTGACTGAGAGCACAATTAATGTTACATCCCTTGTCATTCCTGCAATGCGCAATGTACATAATACAGACAGCTCTCAAAAAAGCTGGACTTGACCAAAAAATCAAGGTCGCTAGCACCCATGCACTTAGTATACTTTCCAGATCGTTTCCACCTTCTGCAGGGGCATTGGACAGTAAATATGCATATTTCCTTAGCCCCTTCTTGTAGTTTCTTGCTGAGACACAATCTCCCTTTATGGTCAATGGTTACCCCTACTATGCCTATAGAGATTCTCCTCGCAAGATGTCCCTAGACTATGCTTTATTCAGACATAACGATGGTGTCATTGATCCCAACACAGGTCTTGTATATACGAATATATTTAATGCACAACTTGATGCTCTCTTCTTTGCTTTAGAAACCCTAAACTTCAGATCACTTAGAAAAATGGTGACTGAAACAGGGTGGCCCTCCAAGGGAGGCTCTAAAGAGCCTGCAGCAACTCCAGACAATGTTGCTACTTACAATGGAAATCTGGTCAGGCATGTGATAAACAAGATTGGAACTCCTTCGAGGCCTGGCTAGGAGATTGATACATACATTTTTTCCCTCTTTAATGAGAACCAGAAGCCTGGATTGGAGTCAAAATGAAACTGGGGACTTTTCTATCCTGACGAAACAAAGGTTTACAATGTAGATATAAGTGGCACAGGGTTGCCCTGTGTGGCTACTAGGGGAAACTTAACGTCTGTTGATAGAACCTTTTTGTGTGTAGATTCTCCATCCGCCAAAGAATATGACTTGCAGAAGAATCTGGATTGGCCGTGTGGATCAGGTAATGTGGAATGTTCCCCAATTCAGCCCGGCCAACCTTGTTATGAACCAGATAATATTTCTTCCCATGCTTCGTATGCCTTTAACTGCTATTACCAAAAGAATGGAGCCTCATCTGCGGCTTGAAATTTTGGTGGAACGGGAAATATAACCACATAAATACAAGTAAGTTTTCATTATTTTTTCTTATATTTTGTTTGATTCCTACATGAGAGTTTAATATAGGATGTCTTCATAATTGGACGATGCCTCTACAATTTGGAATGAATAACTAACCGAGTTTTTATGTGTTTGAACTTTCATTGCTTGCAGGCTATGAATCTTGTGTGTATACAACATCTAGGTAAATTCCTAGATCTAATGTTTCTTGTTAGTTACCCATATTTTAAGTTCTAGTTGTTGTTCCTTCTGCTTATTTTTTTTTCTATTTGAGTATGGGTTTAAAATGTTAGTATGGACATCTCCTGACTAAAACAATCTATAAACATAATTATATTGATGTGGGCTTCTTCTGGAACACTGTATAGTATCACTGTGGTGTCTGTGTAATAACGTTAGCTTGCCTAGCCACCCTGCAAGGCCAGATCACTGATGATCCTGTATTTTTCTCTTATATTCTTCCTCATAGATACAATTTAGGGAATGATTCATGGAGGTCTATGGGTTCTTAGCCATTTACCTACGATGTCCAAATCTCAAAAGTTGTGCACATTAATGTTTCTAATTTAAAAACTGAATATTAGCAGGTTTGTGATTCTTGTAGTTCTCATTGGCTAATCCTAGGGACTAGAAATGACTAGAGTCTCATTACATTGGAGGTTGGGTTTAGGATCTACGTTATTGTAAAAACCGCGATCAGAAGACAATTACCTTTATATCTGATTTTCTGAAACTTTATGATTGATATACCTCCTGTTACTGAATTTGAAGAACCCTAATAGGCGGTAAGGATTGTATCCCAAGTTTCCTAGGCCAGCTAATAATCTGTCACTGTGCTTGTCTATAGGGAGGCCGTATGAGACATGAACGTGGGATCATCAGTTTACAAACACCATTGTGTGTTGCGCTACATGTGGATCAATTTCATGCCCGTTTGGGTAAAGAGCATGACAGTCATTGTCCTACATCCATTCACCCCCTTCTGACTGTCCAGACAAAGAGACCATTCACCCTTGAATGTTTTTAGAGTAGTGATTTTTTTGTATGTAGACCAAGAAGTTCTTGTAATTTATGAGTAGATGATAATGTAACTGACTTGTTTGATTTTTATTGTGCAGAAATGGCAAAGCGAATACAACCAGTACCCCATCCTCATCCGGTGTAGACTCCATTGCTTCTTTTTCATGGCTAATTGGAAGGGTAACAACATTATTTCTGGTTCACCTCTTGACAATACTCAGATGGCTATGAATCCATTCATGACCTGAAAGCTCTTTTTGGTGCATGAAATTTTCTCTCTGGTTCATGCACTTAGCATCGATAGATTACTTCTAGCCTACGGCAAAGTATTTTTGTTATGTAAATTTGGTGTCTGAGGAAAGAAGTAGATGGGCAAGATCTTCAGCATTGATTCTTTTTGGTGAAGGCAAGGAATTTCTTGAACTTTGCCTCTATTGAGGTTGGCTTTGTTACACAATTTCTAAGCCACAAGTGAATAACTTGAGCCTCAACTTTGAAAATAAGAGAAGAATAATTTGGTCTTGTAGCAATAGAATTTCCAACGACATTTAACATTATCTGCACTTTTAATGGACTCCCAGCCACACGCTTTATCTAATGAAACTGTGCTTGTTGTAACACCATTCCTGCATGAAACAATGCTTGTCGTAACACAATTTTTGCTATGTGAATGTGTTAGTTAAGGAAAAATACGTATGAATCATCAGCGTACTGACATCTGAAAACAAACCAAAAGCAAATGAAGAAGGAAATGAGACTTACCTTTCGCAACACTGTGCAATCCTTACTCTGTCAAGGCAGTTGAGTACCCTCCCATATTTTGCATCCAGTACCCCCCCATCTTTTGCATCCAGAAATTGCAATAGATTGTCATTGGGTGCAAAATCATACACAAGAAAGCACTCAACTATGCCTCTAGAACAACAAAAGCATCTTAACCTCACCACCCAAAACAGTCTTGAGACCCTCTTAGAATTCTAATTCCTCCATCTTGCAACTCATATTACTAATGCTTTTGACGACCACAAAAGACCCGTCTCTCAATAACCCCATTGTAAGCAGCACAATAGTTGTTTTTCCCCAACAAAATCTTTTCAAAGAGATACTATGTTGCAGATTCAATCTCCTCAAGCTTAAATCTAAAGCTCTGGAAGCGTTCACAACCTGTTCCTTCATCTGCAAAAGGATTCCAACCATTTGAGTACTCTAGACTAATCAATAGTGACAAATTCCTTCCAAAATCCTTAGTTATCGATACTTAGTCTATTGTCTGTTGTCTCGTAAGCACTGCTAATCTTCTGTTTTCTTCTTTGAAATAATGAAAATCTGAAAACAACAATCTGTTAAAATTGACAAATAGGGCCAAATTATACTTAGATCTGCTCAGTTGATGAAGATGATCATTCCATTGAATCCCTCTTTTCGAGAGGACCAAAATCGACCTAAAGATCACCAAATTTGGATAAGGAAAAATATTTATTTATTTAAAAGAAATTCCACAAGACATAACCTTATTAAGGTGAGAAAATTGAAAATTTGAAATTCAAATTTTGCCTCCAAGTGTTAAGGTTGGCTTCGCCTCCATAAGGACAATTGTTAAATATATAGGGATCCCTCATCTTCACTAGAGATCATCCTAAAAAAGTGCATTCAACTCTTGGGTAATTCTTTCTGAGGCAGCCGCAACTTGGAGAAGCAAGGAGGATGTGTTGTATTGATGTCCCATAGGTTCGAGTAGGAGCAAGCAGCTAGCTGCAGGTTTGAGGGCAGTTCTGGGTGATGTTTCGTCATGGTTTTTGGGTGTGAATCTCTTCAAGAGAAGGCTGCATTCTTTGTGTGGAGCCACAGATCAAGACACTCGTTTAAAGGTGAGTTTTGGGGCTTATTTGTTCATGCTTTGTATTCTGGTTCGAGCCACAGGAAATGCTGCTACAACAGCTAGTATGAAAGCATGTGTGGAAGGGACGCATGACCTAATCGGAGTCCTTTACCCTAGCTGCATTCAAGGAGAGAGAGCCGCAATGTAAACAAAGAGTTTAAACCTCGTTTGTGAGCATATTCTTATTACTGTTAACATAGGACTGTTGTTGGATGCCTTGAAAAGTAACCGCAAGTCCTGGATCATTGTTGGACGTCTTGTAAAGGACAACAAAGGGTACAATTCGTTAAAAGAAGGTTACTCAGTGGTTGTTAGGAACCCTAACCAGGCAGTAAGCTTCACGACTGTTTTGAACAGTAATTTAGCAAGTCTATTTTGACTCATATTATTGTACTCTCTCTGTTGAACATTGGATATTGATAATAAGAAGAATTGATCAAGGGTTTTCCTTATCTTGGGGTTTTTCCCTAGCTTGTGCCATATCTTTGTGTTATTTTGTCTTGGCTTGTCTTCTGCATTTAACATTTATGTTCTTTCTTCAGTTACTGTCAGTAAGATGATAATTCATGTGTGGATTAATAAATGGGTTTATAAGGAACATTAAAGTAACTGTATTATGCAAAGAACATGTTAATCAAAATTAACATGGAATCAGAGCCAGGTGAGGAGAAGCCCAAGACTAGAGTGAATGTGATAGCAATCACTAAAAAAAAATTGTTGTCAAAGTATCCGTGATCTCCTCCCTCTTTGAAGTTTGAACAAAATGAAGTGGACTATGAGTGCAGACTGCCTAATTGATTTACAACAGAAGAAAGGATGGATCTCTGGCAGTTGCTAAGTTATTCATCTATAATGATCTTTCAAGGTCGAGATTCCAGGACGGTTTTGGGGCCACTTCATTTGGATGATATGAAAGTTAGAAGAATTATGGAACAACGTTAAGGTTTCTCGACACCTATGTCTCAGACCTCTCGCTCTTGAAGGTATAAAGTTCATGCCATATGTTTCTACTCTACTCTCGGACAATGGTATGCTCCTCCATCACGATATATACCTCAACTCACATCTCAAAAATATTGACACTGCATCATTGGATGTTCATATCTGTTGAAGAACATCACCTGAATTAGTGCTCAAAGTACCAAACTTTTCCAGTGTATGCCTGTGGTCTTTTCCCAAAATATTGGAAGAAAAAAAAACTATTTATTTCTATTGTGGCCCTTGTACAGTCTTGAATATATGTGTGGAGTCCTGAAGAAAATCCGTGGGAGCTTGCAATAGACACATCCTTGCGGATAATAAGCACAACAAGCTCCAATATGTGCACAAGGTCATGACATTATTCCAAAGTTATCAAATTAAAGTCACAGTTTATATCTTCAGAAATCTCAACTTAATTCAGAGATCATGTCTTGAAACTTTTTGGAGCTTACATGCATAGTGCCTGTTCGAAGGGTGTTTATATTTTTTTTATTTTTTATTTATTTCAATAAATCTTGGAATATTCCTATGACCTACTTGCTCTTCATCTATGTTATGCATAACTCTGTGGCAATTCTTGAAAGGTTAAATTCTTAAGCAATTTGTATAACTTAAGTATCGTTGTGATATATAATTGGGTTGGTACATCTCATCTAGAATAATCCAGTTATCAGCTTGAACCTGAGGTAGCAATTTCCTAGGCTAATACAAAGTCTACAAATTTGTAGACATATTGTATGCCCATTCAAAAATTTTTGTGGAGCACTTTAGGCTGAATCTTGAAGAATTATTGTCTGAGGGTTGATGTTCTAGTGATTTTAAAGGCCATCCGTCCCTCCTTCAATAACTGATATGTGCATCAAATATGAAGCATGCATTTCATTAAGGCAGAGTCTTCAATATTATTTGAGACAAATCTGATGTATCCAGTGGACAAAATTGCACAAATTTAAGGTTGAAAATTCAGTGATCGGATCTGAAACTCACTAAGATGCAGCCCCTTCCTTAGAAGCTTATACGACAGATTTGCAATTCTGTAAGGATGTGCATTAAGGTATGATAGTACATTTACTAAAGAAACATTTAGGGTGAGCTTCTAAGGCAATCATTTGTGTCAAATTCAATTTGATTGAGATTTCCCAAGGTTCAAAATTTGAATATTGATTGTATGTTGATCTGAAGCATATCAAAGGTACCAGCTTTACAGTCAATATATATAGTTGAAGGTTGGTTTCAGGTCTGAAGTACACCTCTTACGAAAAGAAAAGTCAAAGCAAATCACTCTAAGGTAGTTTCGATGTGAATCACTTGGCACCTCAATACAGTCAGGGATATCAGTAACATTGAAGTACAATAGTATATTCATCCTAAGAAGCATCACCAGTAGTAGCATTTGTTGAAATGGGAAAAAGTTCTGGTCCAATTTTGAGAACTGTGGTAAAGGTAGATTGGTTCTGTTCTTTATTGCACATCTGAAGTATTCATACAATAGTAAGGGATTCTAACCGATTGATAGAAAGATTGTTCCCTAAAATAATTTTATGTTCTAATACAAATGCTAGCGTGTTATTGTTATATGTTGTGTGCCATTACAGTAACACAACAGGATCATTACAAATATTGCTAGGATTTGCACTTCAGAGATCATACTAGCTTGAATTGTGTAATGGCAGAGAAGGCTTGCTTGGATGAGGATGGTGCAAGTCCCTTGGTATCTTCATTCAGTCAGTAATACTTATGAAATCAGTAATAAGGTTCTATTGATATACTATTGTTGAGGTATGTCATTTGACCAGGCAGAACATGTGAGAGAGTTTACTTGTGCATTGATGAAGTTTGGCAATTGAAAGTTTGTTGATATAGTTGCAGCATGATAATGTCTCATCTTAAAGATGAGGAGAAGATTGACAAAGGTTGAATGTTCAATTGAAGTAAGTCTTCAGAGGGGGCTATGGAATCCCTAGCAGAATGACTTTTCAACTCTTCTTGCCTAATGATTTTTACAATAGAAAGACCATGTCATAAGACGTTGATCTGCAGTAGTCAGATGACTATGACTGAATGATCTTGATTAATAGCAGGTTGCAAATAGCCCAATGGTTATGTTTTGGGCGAAGTTACTTTTCCAATCTTCAGAGGGAGCTATGGTCAGTTTACACCTCTGTTTTAAAAAATGGCCAGCTCAACTCCGACCAGGCCTGGTTGACCGAGCCATTAGGCTGGCCGGTCCAACCAGGTACAAAACCAGCTAGGTTGGCCGGTTTGTTACCGAGCCGGCCGATTTTTGTACCGGCTCAGCCGGCTTGGTAACAAGCCGGCCAACCAGGCTTGGCCCGAGTTAACCAGGCCGGCCGGCCGGTGGGCCCAAAACAAGCGGTTTTGTGGACTTCAAACCGGATTTTAATCCACTGTTAGGTTTGTTTTAGGTTTTCTGAAGAGTTGTGGAGTTGGTTTTTGGAGCAGCTTCATGGTAATGTTAAATTCTTAAAGTAAAAGTGACATTCTCCTTAATCTTCATTTTCATCCTTTTACTTAAATTTTTAACATTACCATGAAATGACTCGGGATGTTTGAGAGTGGTTCCGACCTCATTGGATTTCATATGGAGAAAGTAGAATTTTAGATCTCATTCAAAATCCAGCAGACTTATCAGTTTTTCAGGATTTCGGGATTGGGTTATTGCAATGTTTCCATCGAATTTTGTCATGTATTAGGGTATGGAACTTGTATTTAATCAAGAGCACCAATCCCTCTATGTACCTTGATGACATGATGTTAGTGACAATGACCAAGAACAATATGTGATCATAAAAGCATGAGATACAATATAGGGTTTTAATACACTAATGGAGGATGGAATTCAAAACATCATCCTCATCTAAATACCCTAGAATCCACAAACCCTAAAAATTAGGTTTCATATGTGAGCTAGGGTTTTCCATGAGCCATCTAGGGTTCTTATTCAAATTAAACCCTCCATAAAAAGAGTCTTAAAACAAATAAAAATAAATAAATGAATTACACATACTATGAGAGATTTACATTCATACAAGTTGCTATAGGGATTTGCTTCAAAGTGCCTTGCACTTCTTCTATTTGTTAGACTTTCAAGGGCACTATCATCTTTATCCAAAGGTGCCAACATAGAGGACCTACATACTTTTCTTAGATGAACTTCCTTTGCTTCAACTGCTAGAAAAAAATAGAATCACATGAAGGGTTGCCACTAAACCTTCTTAAAATCACATCAGCTGCTAGATAATGACCAGCTTAGTCAGCGATATGACATGATGGAGGGCTTTTACTATTCTTCAAAAATCATTTTCAAATTGATGTCTAAAGAGACCATCCCTTCTCATAACTGCATTTTGTATTTTCATTGACTTCAAGGCACCTTTTATGAATACTTCAAAGACATGAATATATATTAATTATTGATTTACAAGTCGGCTTCGATGGAACTAGCTTATAATACTTGTGTGTGTGTGTGTGTGAGAGATTGTAACAGTGATAAGGACTCAGCCTCTTCTTCTATACACAAAATAGGGTTCCTTGATTTTACTGATATAGATGACAAAGGATGCTCGCTAATTGTCTTTTTAAGGCTACAATTCATACCTTGCAAACGTATGTATACAAGATCTCGGCTTCCTTAAATTATGGAGGGCCTTAGAACTGTCCTTTATAATGATGTGCCTCTAATTCTAGGACAAGTCCTCCTCACGATCATTGATAGGATACCACCCTTCTAGTTGTAAATGAAGTCACCTTTTAAGTCCTCATAGTCGAGTGACCACAATGTCAAATGCTGAATTTTTCTTTAGATTAGGGGATTTAACTTTCTTCGGAACAATGAGAATAACAAATTCATAACAAGGATGCACTGTCAAGAGAAACAGAAGAAAAATACCCTTCAATTCTACTTGAGCAAAGAAGTCCTCCATAATTGCTTCAAACGAGGGCCAGAAATACCTTGTTTATACTTAGAATCAAGCCTTCAAAGTAATGTACAAAGATGCCGTGAGTTGATCCACGTTAAATTCTCAACGTAGATAGGGAACTTAATAACTCGGTCTGAAGGCTATTGTGGCTCAATTGCAAATGCTTTCTTATTTGAAGAAAAACACAATGAAACCCTCTTCAATCGGGTCACAGAACTTAACACTGTAGGTTTAATCCACGGTTCTTTATATGCTTTGAATTACCACAGGCCTTCTAGAGGGTTGATGTCTTGTCGAAAGGAGTCACCTGTGACATTGGTTATGTTTTTTGTTTTGATCTCTATATCATCATCCTGTATTGGACAGTGCACTAGGTGAAATTTTGATATAATGGATATATTCATGAGCCTACTTTGATCATATGTTGTCTTTTGTGACTTATCTATATTGTAATGCTTTGTGTTTGGAAACATGAATAAAAAGCTTCAAATTTATGTTTTTGTACAAAAAAATTAATATTTAATGTATTTTTTACAAAAACCGAGTCATTGAAACGGAGTCGACCGAGTCATTACCGATTCCGAGTCATTACCGAGTCCTGTACAGCTATTGATGATGTTTGTCCACAGATAAAGATCCTCTCGATGTGAGAGAGATTTGTCTTAGCCTTGACGCACTTCTTCCTAAAGCTTAAAATTCTAATAAAATGGACAAGTTTATGATCCAAATCCACACAACTTGTGAAGGTCCTCATGTTCAATAAGATATCCAAGTTAACTGTGATCTGTAGTACTCTGCCAAAATTGTTGGATTGGGAGGATGATAAATGGAAAGAGCACTTCTAGATCCTATATCTCTTGGGATCCACCTTTATTTCATGAATGAATGCAGGACTATAGTTTGGGAGCATTGCTGAGGTTGAACAAATGAAGCAGCTAGCATGGCCTATTATGAAGACATTTGAGTCATGTGAGCATGTGTTGGAATCAGCCGCTTAACATCAGGTGCCACTTTATTTGATATGGCACAATGGGGAGCAATCTAGCTCCAGTATTGCAGGATGGATGTACAGGTTACCAACATCCCCTCAAAACCCCTTGGTAAGGACAGATTTAACTTCCTTCAAAGAGAGAGGTTGGGTGTCCTAGAAAGACCCTACTATGAGGGTCTCGGTTGAACATTGAGCTCTAGGAGCTCCTCGGCGCCTGGGGTACTTCTTTGAGCTATAAATGACCCTAAGGTGAGTGGTTCACCTTCCCCTATAGGTGCACAGTGTACAGGGTGAGTAGTTCACCTTTCCCTGTGACAACTGACATGTGTGTAGGATAAGTGGTTCACCTTCCCCTACATTTGCGGACACGTGTGTAGGGTGAGTGGTTCACCTTCCCCTACATATGATGAGATATGCATAGGGTGAGTGATTCACCTTCCCCTATGGCATATGAGCAGAATGAGTGGTTCTCCTTCTCCTATGGGTACCCCAATGAGAGATGTATTCAGGCATCTAGTTGTGGACATGTTAGTGGGACGTAGTTCATCCTTTTCCCCACATGTAGGATGCTCATTCCCTACGATTGTTGGTTGACATATCGGTGGGATGTGGTCCATCCTTTCGCCACGTGTAGGATCCTTCCTACTATTGTTGGTTTGCATGCATGTAGGACGTGGTTCTTCCTTTCCCTACTCTTGATGTTTTGCATGTGTGTAGGAGGTGGTTTATCCTTTCCCTACATGTGATTGTGATGTGTGTTTGTAGAATGTGGTTTCTTGTTTCCCTACATGTGAATATGAGCAGGATGTGATATACTCTTTCCCTGTTGGTGTTTCTGCATCATCCTACCCATGAAGTCTGGGACTCATGGGAAGTACCTCTCATCTGGCTAGTGAGTTGGGAAATGAGGATAGAGACCATAGCACTACCGATGGACGCATTGTGTATTGTCGTACTCCCTATGCTAGGATGCTTGGTGTTTATCTACTTGATATGGGATCAATTGAGGTTCTACCTCCGAACTGACTTTTGTCAGTGAAGAGTGGCAAGGTCTTGCGACTCACTCTCGATCAATTCTTCGTTATTATTCACATCAGTGTTCAGCGGAGCAAAGCAAAGAAGACACAGATGGTTCATGATGACAAATATGGTTCATAATAGCAGGATGGCGTGATGATCTATGATAGCAGATGGATTGGCAGGTGGAATTCTCCCTAGTTGAGAGGGAGTGTTAAAATTGGCAATTAGGGCCAAATTCTACTCAGATCTGCTCAGTTGATGGAGATGATCATTCCATTGAATCCCTCTTTTCGAGAGGACCAAAATCAACCTAAAATCACCAAATTTGGATAAGGAAAAATATTAATTTATTTAAAATAAATTCCAAAAGGCATAACCTTATTAAGGTGAGAAAATTCAAAATTTGAAATTCAAATTTTGCCTCCAAGGGTTAAAGTCGGCTTCACCTCCATAAGGACAAATTGTTATATATATAGGAATCCCTCATATTCATTAGAGATCATCCTAAAAGAGTGCATTCAACCCTTGGGTAATTCTTTCTGAGGCAGCCACAGCTTGGAGAAGCAAGGAGGACGTGTTGTATTGATCTCTCATAGGAGCATGCAGCTAGCCGCTGGTTTGAGAGTAGTTATAGGGGATGTTTCGTCATGGTTTTTGGGTGTAAATATCTTCAAGAGAAGGCCGCATTATTTGTGTGGAGCCACAAATCAAGACACTGGTTTAAAGGTGAGTTTTGGGGTTTATTTGTTCATGCTTTGTATTCTGGTCCAGGCCACAGGAAATGCTGCTACAACAACTAGTATGAAAGCACGTGTGGAAGGGATGCATGACCTAATCTGAGTCCTTTAGCCTAGTTGTATTCAAGAAGAGAGGGCCGCAATGTAAACAGAGAGTTTAAACCTCGTTTGTGAGCATATTCTTATTACCATTAGCATATGATTGTTGTTGGATGCCTTGAAAAGGAACTGCAAGTCCTGCATCATTGTTGGACGTCTTGTAAAGGACAGCAAAGGGTACAATTCATTGGAAGAAGGTTACTAAGTGACTGTTAGGAACCCTAACCAAGCAGTAAGCTTTAGGACTATTTTGAACACTAATTTAGCAAGTCTATTTTGACTCATATTATTGTACTCTCTCTCTCTGCTGAATATTGGATATTGATAATAAGAAGAAGTGATCAAGGGTTTCCCTGTCTTGGGGTTTTTCCCGAGCTTGTGCCATATCTTTGTGTTATTTTGTCTTGGTTTGTCTTTTGCATTTAACATTTATGTTCTTTCTTCAGTTACTGTTAGTAAGATGATAATTCATGCGTGGATTAATATATGGGCTTATAAGGAACATTGAAGTAATTGTATTATGCAAAGAACATGTTAATCAAAATTAACACAATCACACCCACAAAAATGGCAATGCTTGTGGTTTTTAAAGGTTTTGGAGAAATTTTGTCAACTTCTTGATAAATCTACAAATTCTAAGTGCGTCTCTATATTCCAATTGTCTTGCTACAGTAGATAAGCTATGTCAACAATCTTCCCAACTCTAATATTTTGATTTTTTTACTCAGCTAGTTAATTCAACTTTAATATTTTAATTTTTAAGAGTTGAGTTGGATACTGCAGTGTCCAAGGTTCATCAAAAGTATGCTACCTATTGTATCATGCTTTTTTCGGTTGGCTTTGTGTGCATCGCCAAATTGTTTGCTAAGAAGTCGTGGAGGGTGTGAAGTTGTTTCACGAAAAACTATGTCGACAACCATGCAATTGTCAGCATATCTACCTACACTACTGCACAACTATTTCCTAAATATTCGCGTGGAGCAAGCAGCTACTCAGCGGACAACTAACTCTGTGACCCGCTTTTTAGTCATTGCATTTATTGGAAGGGGCGAGAAACCCTAATGCTAAAAATGAGATTGAATGGCTTTAGTTACGCTTCCATTTGAGGTAAAAGCTTCCATGTCAAC
Source organism: Pinus albicaulis (assembly GCA_034641835.2). Classification (NCBI taxonomy): domain Eukaryota; kingdom Viridiplantae; phylum Streptophyta; class Pinopsida; order Pinales; family Pinaceae; genus Pinus; species Pinus albicaulis. The sequence continues at coordinate 415,804,929 of CM076581.1, read as the reverse complement.
CCTATACTGAAATGAGGAAAGCCAGTCTCTTTTCTCCCTCATCAAAGAGAGATCTACTTCTATAAAAAACATGAAGTTTTTTCTTTAGTTCATTTCTAACCCTCGATATCTTTCCACTTCCCTCTCCCAAAATTAGGTGCCGCTAATGGAGCCACTGGTTCTATCCCTTCATAATCAATGACGAATAGGCTGCTAAGTGAGCACTTCCCTATTCATTTATTTGTTCTCGATTCAATTCCCCATCCAGGAACCCCCTACAACAATTGATGACCTTTGCTCTTGTCATCATGAATCCAGCAACCCCCTGCGGCAATTGATGATATTTTCTCTTGTCATCATGAATCCAGCAACCCCTTGCGGCAATTGATGGCCTTTGTTGTTTGAGGCGTAACTTTGTTTTAGGCCCTCGAGCGAATACTTATGCTCTATCACCCTTGGCAATGGGTTGAAACAACCCGGTTCATGCCTAGCCAATCCCTAACCGAAGTGATAAGCGATTTTCCAATTTATTAACATATATAATTGTTTTGCTCTATATTTTAACTTTTTCTGAAATGAATATTTATTCAGTTTCTTTGAATTTATTTTGTAAATCGCTATCAGTTCTTCATGTAATCTCAGCTTTGTTTGTTTAAAGGTATGGCGACTTGTTCAGCAATCCACTACATTTTTTTCAAGTTTTTACTCTCAGAAATACCTATAATTAGTTTGTTTGAGGATGCTTCGGATTTGTGTAGAAATTTGATATATTTGGTTTTAAATTTTGAGAGGCTTATTTTTGTCTGAAATTTACTATAATAATGAAGTTAAATTGATTGTTCAACTCGTTTTTGAGGCTAATACATTCTTACTTAGATTAAGTCTTTGCTGTAGAACTTGACATGCAAACGAATTTCATTGTCCGAATTCCTAGGGATTTCGCCCATTTGTCTATAATAATTGATCTTTATCAAGGGGCTACACCTTTTAATCCTGATGACAAGAGGATCACCCCTCATCCTTATGAGAGATGGACCTCGTGATATTTTAAAATAATTATTGGGTGGTAGGGTTTTTACTTGTGTGTTATAATTATATGCTACAACGTTATGAGGCAGCTTCACCTTGTGCTTTTGTCTTTCTTCCGAGTAATACCATCGCCACACGTTGTAATTTTGTCTTGCAGAAGAAAATCTAAGTTTGTTGGTTTATTTGGAGACCTGAAGAGCATAAGTTACAACCTTTAAAGTTGCCACATCATTGTTATCCTAATAAGAGTTTATTTTTATTTTAGATGGCTTACCTATATTTTAATAGTGCCCATCCATGACATAAATCATTACTTCTCGTTTTATGGCAAGGAGTAGGAGAACCTATCCACTGCAGAAAGCTTATGGGGAGGCTTCGACATTTGTTATGGATGCTTCTTTTAGTGGCCTAAGTATTGCAATTATAAATACTTATATCTATTTTTGACCTTATGCGATTTTTGGTGTATTGGATAACTTTTAGTGAATTGCCAATTCTTTTTTTCAGATAGGGATATTAGATATGCATATAATGTGGCACCTTGCAAGTAATGTGTGCCTGTTATTATACAAAACGATGTAAGGAAAAGAATTGAGTTGGAGCTTTCATGCATTTCACGTGTCCATTGAGTGCTCCACTCATTACCACACTTGGATCATCCACCTCGCTTCCTGGTACAACCTTTGAATGAACCCATGTTGTTTGACAATGATTTTCGTTAATGAATAGGTAAGGGCTCAAAATCCAGTTCATTCATATACTCTCAAGAATTCTAAATGAAAATGCCTCAGAAGCAAACCATCATCTGTCAAAAATTCCCCTGGAAGTCAGTCGTATCCTTGCTGCAACTTGTTCAGAAGTAAAACACAATGACCTCGTGGTGTCAGCTATGGAGGATGAAGACAACGCTCATTGCAGAGTAGAAAAACGACACTTGAATCGTGATAACCAGTGTGAATACATCAAAACTCATCGTTGCCAATGCAATTCTAGAGGGTTTATTGGGTATATAGAGTTTTTCTACCATGCATGTGAAGGATGAGAAAATATCAGGTACATAGTGTTGGTTGTGTGGCTTTTGGCATTGTTATCTATGCGCCCCTACGCAGTTACTAGCACAAGGAGAATAAAACAAATTGGTTTCCGGTACATAGTGTTGGTTGTGTGGCTTTTGGCATTGCTATCTATGCGCCCCTACGCGGTTACTAGCACAGGGAGAATAAAGCAAATTGATTTCTGGTACTCTAGAGAGAAGGAAGTTGCGAGAATTGGAAGGCAAGGGAGATTTGGAAGGTCCAAACAAAATATTTGGTTGTAGACTAAGCATTAACCCGAAGATGGAATGGGGCTAGTGGGAAAGTGACCTTTATTTCCTCTCCAACCAGCCCATACTCTCAGAGGGAGAGTAACATTCTCATCTAGCTCAGCTATTAAGGAAAAATCTTATCGCTGAACTCAACGCTTCTTGAAAATAGGCATCATTGCCAAAGAGGGGGATCCATACACCATACTTAATATTGCCCATTGTTAAAAGGACCTCCTTTAGACGGACTCACATTAGAATAGGCTTTGGTGAAGTAGGTAGGATCCTTTCAGACTAGACTCAGGTTAGGCAGCAGGACCCCAAGGCAGGATCTTCAATAAGGTACGTTGTTTGTGAAACAGGTCGTGACATTGGACAGTCATTCTTATTAACGGTGTAACAACAAGCTTACCGTCGACAGGCCAGGCACACCCCTCCCCATTGTGAAAGTTTTCAACTGATGCACCGAACGAATGCATGCACCAGCCAAATAGTAGGAAGCATGAGGTAAGGATATCAATCATTGAATAATGATAAATGGAAGCTCATAAACAAAACAAGCATGTGCTGGTTTAGTTTTTCTTGATCATCCATTTCAATATTGTCGAATAGTATTCATGCCCTAATAATTGGTTCATGCCCAGAGTATTAAATTAGCACAATTGTGTTCATGCCCAAAGTATTAAATTGTGCCAGTTCAACCATATGTCCTCCATTTAAAATCAAATATATATTCTGTAAGTTCTATGTAATATTTTTTTAACTTAGAATTTAATTTTTTTTATCATGGCATTGTTGAAATTTCCAAAAATAGAAAAAATATATACTCAAATATATTCATATTTTAAAAACTGTGATAATCAATGTGATTTGGATTCCATTTGTTGGCCATTTTCACTTGGACGCAATTAATCTTTCCATTTGTGGAGGTGTGAACCATTTTGCAGACTATAGTGATGTTCTAGTAAGGGCTTATACATGGGTAAAACAAACATTTAAATGATAGTACATACCTAAAAGCAATTTTTGCTTCAGATGTTCTGTGCTCCACGTGATTCAAAAGCTTTAAAGTAAGCTACTACAATGACTGAAAAATTCAATTTCACCAAGTCCATGTTGGATGCAACAGTATGGGAGCATCTTAGCGCTTCCTTATCCGAGAATACATCCTCTACGAGAATATATCCTCTACGGTAAGCAGAGGTGTTAAATTTGGACAACTAGGTCCAAACTCCATGTTGTAATGCTCAGATTAAGAAGCTAATATTTTTGTTGGAATCCTCTTTCAGAGAGGTGTAAAATCCATATCTAATATGTCTTAATCCGATGAGCAGAAAATATATTTTGAATTTATTTTCCACATGTGCAAGGTCGGTCAGTTTTGTAATGTAGGCTCACATGCCCAACAGATGTGTCACACGCCCCAATGATGGATATAAATACAGGAAAAGTTGGAGAGCATTTTCATCATCAACACAACTCACATCTTCCTCTCTCATCAAATAGTACGAGCTATCTGAAGGACGAGTTTCAGCCACACGTGTGAAGGACGAAGAGGACAGACCGTACGGCTGAGCTGAAGTACGACTTTCTGCTGCTAGGGTTTCGCAGAAAGTTTGACCAGCGTTGACTTTGGTCAACGCATGGTCCAATCAACCTGAAAACTTGTGGAAGGTTCGATTTTTGAAGGCCGTACTACCTGGCACAAAAATCGAGGTCAAAGGGTTGATCGTTTTGCTGCTGCGTTGACTTTTATCTTGCTGCCCCTGCGTTGACTTTTCCAGGACAGCGTTGACTTTTGTAGAGTTGACTTGAGTTGACTCATCTACTGATTGGAGGGCTGTTGTGACACATGCTGGGCTGACTGACCAAAGGAGACTTTGCTGGTTGAAGCAACCTGTTGACCGCCGAAACGAACACACACATTTTTCCTGTTTCTGATTTGTCTTCTGTAAGATCTGCTTATATGTTCTATCTGCATTTTGCTTAACTACTTGTATGATTGCTGTGAGAAAAGTGAAATTGCTCCTAGCATAGAACATCTACAAAACTTTACAAGAGGTCAAGATAGCAGAAGGCTCCGAATTGTGGAAAACTAAGTAGGAAGCATTTAGGAAGCATTCATGACCTTCACAGCAAGCAACAACAAGCAATACAAAGAGATAGACCATCACAGCCAAGATATCCATAGCCTACAGCAACAACAATAATAAGGCAGTATAAGTCAAGTGATGCCAATAGATGCAAACGGTAAGTGATGTCAATAGATGAAGACAGTCAAGCGATGACAGTATATGCAGATAGCCACAGTTTTGTCTTGACGAGTGGTCAAGCGGTGCTAGTGCATCAATTTTGTCTTGACGGGTGGTCAAGCGGTGCCAATGCATGTAGATATTTGGTTCTCCTTTGTTATTTTGCCTCATTCGCATTAATGCCTTGACCTAATGCTACCATTATTACTAGTTTCATCACTAGTTAGAGATAGCCACATCAATGTAGAACGATCCATTGATCATTGCCTCGAAGCACCAGGACTGCTATGAGTGAAATTCTAAGAGCATGGATGCCGTTGATCAAAAGTTATGAGTGGCTTTCCAAGACAGAGTTAGAACATGAATACCTAATAAGCATGGAATTAGGTTTGAGCCCTAAGTTTCACCAACGCCAAACAGAAAATCCACTTCAGGAGTGTCTTGCTCTTCTACTTTGTTGCTAGGAATAGCTTACATATCTGATTTTTCATTTCATTTCTCTTAACATAACAAAATGCAAACATTTGGCATATTACAATAATTGTATGCAGAAGTCTGGCATGTCAGCATAATTGGCTGCAAAAGCTTTGGATATCTGGGAAAGGCAAGACATTTTCCATGTTAATGCTCTTGAAATTATTTTCATATATCCAGGTTTTTGCAGATGAATATTTTAAAAACAAATTCAAAAACAATAACATGGAAAATGTCTTGCCTTCTTGGGGAGTTGGGGTGTTGGGCAATTTTTCCTCTGATAATGTAAAACAATTCATTTGGCTCGGATGAGTTGGTATATTATTCTTATGAAGAAAATTTACTTTAATAACTCCAGCTCATGATTCACCATATAAAACTTGGCACATTATGATTAAGCAATTTATCTAAACATAAACAGCTGTAGAACTTCTAAGGTAATTCCCACCGACTATAATGTTGGGCAAAATTCAGATCGCATAACATAACAGATGACTGATTCAAAAATTTATTGAAATTTAGATGGGCATCTATCCAGGCCACTTCAAAACGGGATTTGAACCGACACTCAAAAAGCAACAAAATTGGGTTCTTGCATACTTACTTGTTCCAGAGGGATTCTCCAGTGGGCACAGGAATTGGGCTCTTTGGCAAGAATTTATGGAACGGAATAAAGCGGTGGTCCTGATGGAACCGCTCCATTCTGTGCCTGATGCCTGCCACGGTTTTCCGTTACAAATCCGCTGGAAAGCGGTGTTGTCTTCTTCTCGAGATTCTTTTCCCTGCATTTGAATCAAGAAATAAGAAAGATTGGAACTGACGAAAGGATATAAACAGAATCTCCACATCGGGGCAATCCGATTTATTATAATTTTGTGATAATCGAATCCTGCTACCTCTTCGTCCATGGTTTATGGATTTTTTTTCAGGGCAAACGGGGGCCGTCTTGCCTCTAAATTTGGCGGGGAAGACGCTGCAATGCAGTCCTGGACCGTGGCGGTCGGCGAGGATAATATGGAGGAAAATTTGACAGTAAGAGGGAATTTGCTGCGCTCTTCCTCTTCTTTGTGTATGTATCTTTTCTTCCCGCGCAGAGGATTCCGAGAATTTGCTGCGCTCTGCCTCTTCTTTGTGTATGTATCTTTTCTTCCCGCGCAGAGGATTCCGAGAATTTGCTGCGCCCTCCCTCTTCTTTGTGTTTGTAAATTTTATTCCCGCTCTTTCATGTGGGGGTTGGAATGGACTAGGTTGGGTTGTTGGGTTTGTAGGGAAGAGAGATAATGTACAGAGTTGTAGAGAGCGCGCCTTTTGGAAAGTTTAGAGTAAAGGTTTTGTTCCATGGGTTCTATATTTTTGTATGTTTTGTTCCATTGGGTTTAAATATTTAATCTATATTTTTGTATATCTAATTTAATTTTTTATTGTAAAAAAAATTATATATAAAAGAGATTAGCATTTCTAAATAATTATAATGTGATGAATTAATAAGTTAAAATAATGGTAATTTAAATTGTGATAATATTTATTTATAATTTTTTTGGTGTCATAAAAATGACAAATTCTTTCAACCCACAATATTTTAGGAGTTGTCCAATATTTTATTAGTCTCTAACAAGAGAGAGCTCTAATAATCAATTAGTTTGTTGATAACTATTAGTTTAGTATTGACCACTCCAACTTGTAATGTTCAACTTTGAAAAATAAATATTTATTTTTCAATATTATAAGAAAAATTTTCAAACATTTGATTGTACGGTAACTTGTCCTTATTACAGCCTTTAGAAAAGATAATGTCATGTGGATTCACTCACATATTTTATGCCATAATTTATGGATATGGTTGTAAGTTATTTTTAGATATTTTTGTGGTGATTTTTCATTTTTTAAGTTTTGAAGGAAGTAAATAGCATATTTACCATCACTTACTTCTCATCATTTAAGCAAGTCTTTGCATAAAACATGGATAGGAATAAGATGTAAATATACATATTTACTAAGACTTATCAATACTTGTGTAGGAGTAAAATTGTAAATGTGTAGACTTACTAGTGGTTGTTACCCACCAAAATTCATGCAAGTCCATATGTCTGAGGAGCATGCGCCAAAGCATATGGCAACATTGGACCGAGTGCAGTATTTACAGTGCCAAGTCTGGAAGAGACTGGTAGTGGTTTGGCGAGGCCAAAATCAACTCACTCATGAGAAATTAAAAAAGATGGAGACTTGGTTGGCGCACTAATTTGAAGGGCACGTTCAATGTGACTTTTGTCCTCCACCGCCTCTAAGAATAGCCCCGGAGAACCTTGCATCCATCACGTCGGACGACTAGTATGTGATTTGGTGTTCTTTATGTTTTATCTATGTTTTGGTGCCTCTAGCCCAACTGTTTATGGACAATGTCCCTAGTCTCTATTTTGTATTTTTGTCATTTGGTGCAAATTTTGGTCAACAAACCTAGTCGAGGTGAGACCACATGTTTTGTAAGCGACTATATGTACTTCTTTTTTCCTACATGAATAGGACATTGACTTAAAAAACATAAAGGTTCATACCTATTTACTAAATAGGTCTATAAATATATATTTTAGGTTTATCTATTTAGTATTTATCTAATAAAAATATGACGATTTAATACTAGATTTAAATGAACTCACACTTTTAACATAAATCAATGAAGTTTAAAAATTAAATTAATTTATGGACAAATATTAAACATAATTATTAATATTAATTTGACTATCTAAATATTACCTTTACAAAAATTATAATGAAGGCATTAGTGTAAAGTAGATACATGATACATGTAATTATGTTAATTGTAGATGAATCCATCTGCAGTGTTAAACTTTAGAGACAAAAGGGTATTCAAAATTTTAACACTGTAAATTCAGAGACCCCTTTGTCTCTAAATTTTAACACTGCAAATGGATTTAGAGACCCCTGTAGTGAAATGTAACACTTCGGTATTAAAAATGAAGTGACACAATTAAAAATTACTGACATAAATGACTAATTCATATACTTCTTGTACTTTTTATTTGGTCGTATTTTTATTCTTGGAGTATAATAGTCATTTACATTAATTATTATTAATTTTGTCACTTATTATCTAGTCATATATTTTAATCATGGACTAAATTAGTCATTTAAGTTAGTCACTTTCAGTTTAGTCGCTTATTATCTAGTCATGTATTTTACCCCTAGACTAAATTAGTCATTTAAGTTAGTCGTTTTTAGTTTAGTCACTTATTATCTAGTCGTATATTTTATTCCTAGACTAAATTAGTCATTTAAGTTAGTCATTTTTAGTTCGGTCACTTAAAATTGCTCAAATTTAGTAGTAATTCACTTTAAATAATTGCGGTGACTAACTTTTCTAGTCACCTAGTCATTTAATTTCATCATTTTTTTACTAGTGCCTATTTGATCCTTTTAGGTTTTTTTCTACACTCTTACACATATTATCTAAATTTTTCAATGGAAATTAAGGAATGTTAATTAAATTTCTTGATTCAAAATGCATCAGCGGTTGGATGTGGTACATGTAGGTTAAAAAAATACATCCTTTCATAGGTAATAAATTTGGGAAGAATATACAACAGGTGTCGCCACTTCTGAGACCATTTCGTTTATTTGTACCTCCACCTTCCAATCCACTACACATTCATCCTCTATAAAACAATTTTTCCATGCACCCTTGTCTATCTCACCTTTCTTAAACCACTTTTCCCATGTAGATGCTAGCTCAATAGCCTATGAGATAGATCACTCGTCACATGGAATTTTAGATACCCCATAGTGGTCATGCTTCTTTCAAAGCTTTATGAAAATTCTTAAGAAATGGCAGAATCATTGCCATCAAATTTATATAGAAAAGAGAGAAAATTGATTTCCTCCAACATGGGTAAGCTACCTTCATATTCAACCATCCCCTATAACTCTTTAATAGACCAAGGATCAATTTGAACTGATGCCATGAAATTCAAAAACTATCCCTACTCATAATTCCATAACATGTTCAAAACACGAACGAATAATTCCATAGAAACTCCTCATAACATATAATATTGAGTGTTTAGGAAGTGTAGGAACGAATTTTTTTGATGCCACACAATCCCTATATCAAATGATAATTAAAATTCCATGCATTCATCTCCCCAATTCACGATCCGACAACATACCATCCCAACTTAAATCACCAATTACAATCACCGCCCATTTGATAAAGAAAACTACAATAACTTAAATCACCGATTGACGATAACGCCCTATCATTTCCATTTTCTACATTGTTGTTGCATCAATATATTCTGTTGAAAATCATCTCTCTTGATTTCATCTATTTCATTCAAGCTGCAAAATACATTATTAATGTGATTCGAGAGATCTAAACCCAACTATATAGCAGACTCTAAATGTTTAAATCTTCAATTCAATCGAGTAATAGGACCTACTTTCCGTACACTAGCTCATATGGTGTATGACCCGTGTTATTCCACCACGTAAGTCTATAGGCCCACAATGCTTCCGGTACTCTATTTTCCCAATATTTTTTATGAAAATTCAATGTTTTGGTAAGAATGGACTTGATCACTTTATTGGTTGCTTCTACCCTGTCCATTTTCATATGGTGGGTACGGTGTTTATTTATTGTGTCGAATCTTGTAGTAGTCTATAATTAATTTTACCAGTATTAGAGACAAACCGAGTTCCATTATCGGTATAATTTCCCTTTGGAACACCAAATCGTGTAAAAAAAATCATTAAATAAAAAATCAACAACAACACTTTCATTAGCAAAAGGAACAACTCTAGCTTCTACCCATTTTGTTACAAAATATGTGGAAACAAAGATATGTCTTTTGTTTAACGATGTTGGGGCTATAGGTCCTACAAAATCAATGGCCCATTTTTCAAAGGGTTCTTATATGACTTGAGGACATAAAGGAATTTCATCGGCTTAACCCTGGAGGGCTTATTCACCGACATCTACCACCATGCTTAACATATTGTTTGGCATCTCTAAACAAGGAAGGCTAAAAGCAAACCAATGTGGAGAATTTTATATATTGTTCTTTTGTCGGAAAAATATACCCCACAAGGTTCATCATGGGCAACATTCAAAATATCAAACACTTTATCTTGTCTCACACATCTATGTATAATAAAGTTGGGTCCTATGTAGAAGACGACTCCCTAAATCCAAGAATATGAACCAATTTTTTTGAATTATTTTTCTTGTGAAAAGCTAATTAGTCAAATCAACAAACTAAGGAGAATTTTTTGAAACAAAAAAAAATTCATCGAGAAATGAATCATCTGCTCAAATTACTTCACCAAGATTATTTAATCTGCAAAAAATAATTAGCTACCGCATTTTATTTTCCTAGCCTATTGATTATAGTAAGATTAAATTCTTGTAGTAAAAGAAACCACCTAGTTATCCTACCACTAGTCAAAGGTTTTTTTCATTAAATACTTTATGGAAAAAATGATCTCTATGTATAAATACGTCATAACTTGTAGTGTAATTTTTGAATTTGTTAATAGAAAAAACTATGGATAGAAAATATTTCCCACTTAGTGTATAATTCAATTCAAAAAATCACATTTTTTTTATCGATGAAGTAAATAACATAGGATTGTCTGGTTTTCTTCTTCTCCTAAGGCTACACCAATAATAGTGTTTGAGGAATCTAAGGAAATATGAAATGGAAGGGACCAATTAGGGCCCCCGAAGACCGGTGCATGTACTAATTTTTTCCTTCAAATTCTCAAAATCTTATTGGGAATCCTCAATCCAGGAGAAATTTCTATCCTTAGCTAATAATTGAAAAAATAGGGGTAGCTATCCTAGAAATTTTTTTCAATGAATCTCCGGAAATAACCCACATTTCCAAGGAATCCCGTCACTTCCCTTTGTGTCTTAGGTGTAGGAAGATCTATAATAACTTCTATTTTGGACAGATCTAATTGAATACCCTTATCAAAAATAAGATGGCCAAGAACCAGCCCTACTTTTAACATCAATCTATATTTCTTATCACTCAAAGCGATGTAGAATTCTTGACACCGATTGAGTAATTTATTTAAATTTTGAAGGGCTTCGAAAAAAAATAACCAAATACTTGAAAAAAGCATCCATATAAACTTCTACACACATAAGGTCAATGAGAAATAGCCAATAATTCCCTCCGAAAGGTAGCTAGAGAATTAAAAACTCCAAAAGGAAGCACTCGTTAAGTGAAGGTGTTCTTGTCCCGATCCTCAAGTGAGATTTTTTATTTTGTTATAACCACCTGAAGCCATGTAAAACTAAAAGGTATTTTTTTACCAACAAGGTTATCTAACACCTTATCAATGAAGGGAAGAGGAAAGTAGTACTTGAGAGTGGCCTTGTTTAATGATCTATAATCAATATAGTTATGCCATCTACACTCATTCTTCTAGGGACTATCACCAATGGAGAGACCCACTCACTATAAGATACAGGGATAGATAAAACTGACATCTAACAATTTTTTGTGATTCTTCTTTAATGATTTACTTTAGTATAATATTCATTCGCCTTTGTGGTTGTCGGACGGGTTGGGAACCTTCCTAAATATAAATATGATAAGTATAGGTTTCAGGGAGGGATTCCCTTCATGTCTTCATAAGTCCATGAAAAGGTATCAAGATGGTCTCGATAAAAAAGATCTACAAGCTTCTCTTGTTGGGATGGGTCCAGGGTATGAGATAATGTGTAAATATTTTCTTTGACTAAACTAAATAAGAGTGGTATTAGACTTGAGAACATTTGTGGTGGATACTAGGATCTGTAGTGATTAAGGTAAGGACTAGGGATCACTTTTTTTCCTAGAAACCTTGCCTAAAGATCCGATGAAGTGATTCAAAATTTTGCATGGTGTCTAGGTTGTTCGAGAAATCGTGGATAACATCTTCATCGACCCGACTCAGTATATTGATGGATCAAAGAAAAATATTGAGTATTTTCATCACTACTATCATAATCCAATCACAAGGCATCTTGAAGCTCCTTGATAGATCCGGAAGGTGGGTACAAGGTGACCTTTTATCTAGCATCTCCATGGGAAATATACATATCACCTTAGCGACATCCTATATAATCATCTCGCTATGGAAAGCCATGGTTGTCCCAAGATAAAAGGGTGATGCCCAATAGGATTCTTTGGTTGTAACACAATAAAATATGTGGGGCACTCCCATGAATCAATCCGGATAATCGCATCATCTAACACACCATTTGGCTTAATTCTAGATATATCAGCAAGTTCAAGTACATTGGGGGTAGGACGAATCCGAGTCAACCAAATTTTTTATATTGTTTTCCAAACCACAAAGCATTGATGTTCGCTCCAATATCTATCAACACATTGGGGAAAACAACATCACCTATATGAATAGAGACAACTAGGTTTCCCTGGATTAGTATATTTTTCTATTTGAACACATTATGCAATCAACTCAACTACTCTTCCAAAAAAATGGATAGTGCGATGTTCAAGCTGTCTTCCCTCATCGGAGTTTTAAGGAAGATTTACTTAACAATATCAGTACATATGGGAATCTCTTTAATAAATTGTAGCAGAGGGACCTTTATACAAATTCTCCTTACCTTAGAAGCTAGGTCATACTTAGGGGTAGGGTTATGTTTCTCCTTAACTAGCCTCTCTAGAAAGGGAGGTTGGTTTGAAGAGGAAGGTAATGGCTCCCGAGTGTGTGGGAATAGGTTGAATGGTGACATGATTTTTTTGAAAGATTAGGTGTTTCCTCCTCAATTTTCTCCTCAATGATCACCATAGGTTGTTTTCGTTTTCTTTTTTATGACTTTTTTACTCCTTCCCGATCCTAGTCGGAGGTCATTGACCCCAACTGGCATGGTCTAATCAATGGTGAAAGGAAGAGGTCAAATATAATGAATCATTTTCACCACTTTATTATTTGGGTTAGGCATTGGATCCGCATACAAGCCGAGGTGGTCCGAAAGGTGGTAGGAATGTAAATGATTGCATAAAATGATTCTCACGAGTAAAGGTTGCTAGAAATATAGGTTGTCTCATGGGATAAAGTGCATATGATGTAGGATATGAATGTGTAGGCATGGGATAAAAAATAATGAGAGTGTGGTGGTCCCCTCCATCTTTGTTTCAAACAAGGGGGGAGATTTCCCATACTAGAAATGATTCCCATGCTACCAAGACCGAGGGTAATTTTTTTTTGATAGGAATAATGTGATGCATTATAACCAAAAAAATATTGTGTAGGCTCGGGAATCATACATGTACCTACATGTGGCCATGATTTCCTTGATGTCATAGCATGAAATAACTCGAGTTCTAAATGCTCTCTTTAATGTTTCTTTTAATCCCGGTATGGAAGGGCATTATTCGAGTAGGATGCTTCCTTACACATATTACGTAGTTATTAACACTCTTAACATTTTTAAGACATTCACTTAAAATATTGTCTTTTCTACACTTTGGATAATAAATGGATAATGTCCCTTTATCTTCTACTAATTTCTTCTGAAATTTTAAAGAATCTATTTTTTTTACCAACAATATTAATAATTTCAGCTTTTCATATTATCCATTTTATCTTCCAAACTAATGATCATAGCATTTGTGGGTCCAAATATGCTATTTTTATAATTTCTCTTGATTCCTTTACCAGATCTAGATTGATTTTAGGAGAACTTCTGCACAAGTCACAAATTTGATCAAAATTATTTTGAGAAATATCTCCTTATCCTAAAAAATTCAAATTGTTTCTAGAATCATCTATAAGCCCTCACATAAACAATATTATAATATTTCTTAGATTAAATTTATGTTTTGAACTTTAAAATATATATAAAAAAATCTCCAAATAATCTTCTAAGGTCTAATATTCTCCTTGTGCAATAGTGAAAATTTCATCCTTCATTTCTCTTGTCTTGCAATAATCCCGATATTTGTTTAAAAACACCCTCTTCATTTGTTCCCAATAATTTATAGTATTCTCTCCTAGTCCCATGAACCAATGTAAAGCTCAATCCTTGAGAGTTGCGGGGAAACCTTTTTAGCTTCTAGGCATGTGAAGAATAGTTGTCACTTCTACACAGTATATCGATTCAAATAAAAAACAATATGGATATTCGTGCACTTTACCATGGAAATGTGGAAGAAAAAAATGGCGGAATATTCTTCATTTGTACTATTTCATGTGGATCCACAATCGGAAACCCGAAAGTAGTTTTCTCCTCCACCGACTAATTCTCACTAGTCCCCTTGGCATGGTATTCACAATCCGCCATTTTTCTCCCTATAAACAAACCACTTCCCATAGAATGTGAAGTTTGAATTTGGTTCACGTTTATCTTTGTAACCCAATTAGTCTCATTCTTCCCTCCAGTCGGTTATGAAATTCCTTCACCATCGTCTCCGGAGTCCGAGTGGATGGTACATGCAAGGTAGGTTTTCATCTGTTTAGTATTTCTGCAATAGAAGTCTAACCATGAGAAAATATTTCCATATTATCACTATTTCCTTGCCCTTATGGGGCCTGGACTCTTACCTCTACTATTCATACATTTTAAAAAGAAATCAATGAGAAATAGTAAATGTAACTAGAAAATAACTTGTTGAAATAAACTGAATCAAATGTTGCGGATAGAAGAAATATGTATGCAAAAAAAAATCAATTCCAATGAAATCCCTTCAAGAAATAGAAACAAACTACACTTAAAAAAAATAATTCAGACTTACCCTCATCGTAGAAAATGAAAAACCAAATCTTCACCGAATTCTTTCAATGCCTCCCTCGATAGCTACAAAAAAATTTTTGGGTGCAAGAATTGTAATTAAATTCTTCAACAATTAATTGTTAAAATAGGGCTACATAAGTTTTGAGGCATAGCATAGGTAAAAAAAAATATTATGGATTTAGCCGTGCAAATCCAACTTCCATTCCTACAATTAAATCATTCGAAATCGAAAGAAAAAATTACAAGAAAACCTTTCAATCCTTACTTTCACTTGAAAACATAATGACACCACTCCTCTCTAGAAACTAGATTCACTTAGAAATAAAAACAAAATACTTTTCTAAAAGAAATAAATCATGACATTCAATATTAAATCGTAAAACTAAAAATAATTTGGAAAGAAAACATGTTCTTGTACTTCAAGTTTTTCACTAATAAAAAATAATTATGTTGTGTGTTTTGTCAAATTTGTTTCTTGTACCGCAATGACCTTATTCTTGCACTCGGAATGATTATATTATTGTACTCAAAACTATTCTATTCCTTTACTTTAACTACTATGTTCCTCTACTAGAATGATTATGTTCATATACGAGAATGAAACTATTTTTTACACTTGAAAATCCTTCCCTCCTTCATCAACAAACAAAAAATTTTGTGTTACCAAGCACGAAATCAAGAATTGCGGAAAGGAAAACCTCAACTTAGAAAAAATATAAAAAGAAATACCAAATCATTTGCTGCTCATCAAATGTAAATTACAACTCGGAATATGAACTGGGAAAGCCAATGGGAAACTTATCAATCATAATGCAAATATTAAGTTCATGTGTTTCAATAAAATATCATCACATAAAGATATACTTCTACTTATATTCCCTATGAAAACTCAACATTGTGTCAAATATGTTCCCTGTGTAAGCGAATGTGACAAAAATATCTATTTTATAGTCCCGAATCCAAGTATAAATAATAAACAATATGTACTTTGAGACTCACGGTAATAAAATGATTAACAAAAAGCAAGGAATGTAGTTTTAAGTGTAAGAGTTTGGACGAGTAGATTAGAACCTTCACACAGCTTACAATATATGTATCTTGATCGAGTGCGCTTGTTGTAAATAGATAAATATTTAAACAAAACTTAAACATTCAAACCCTCGCAACCCTAACCATAAAGTCAAAAAAGGTTCAAGAGTAAAACTTCTCGGACCAAAGAAATGTTGTGCTTTAAAGAAATACATAAAAATGCTTTGATGTAAATTAAAGACACACACTTAACATAGACACACCCTCGTGTCCCGAGATCAAGTTGGAGAAAGAGAAATAAAAACACAAGAGATTTATTAATCTTGCACACTCACCATTAAGAAGCAACCTTCACACCGGTCATTCATGTACCTAATACACACGACAATAAAGTTGGGAGAATGAGTTGGGTTGGTTAGGCCCTAGCCAACCAACTCATTTCCCTTTTAAGGAACGCTTAGCTTATATGACTCGATATTATTGTTTGGTCAATTTAGTTGTGTCCTAAATTGCTACATTAATTTGCCAATATGGGATTCGTAAGCTGACAAAGTGTGGCGCACTATATGTGCAAGATAACCTATCTCTTACTTTTTGTCGTTTTTGGTTTTTTTCATTTTATCTTGGTTGGTTTCCTAATGTGAGATGGGAATTCTAAAAGACAAGTATGGTTATGATTGTTCAAGGCAATGATGTCCTTTATAATGATTTCCCAAACTTCAAACTTCAAAAGGATTTTGAAACATACAATGACAAAATTAGTTCCTAAAAGGAAATGAAAATGTGCCACTATTCTAGTTAAACAAACAGTGAACTATTGATCATGAAAACCATTATCCTTGCTGCTATCTAAACACAAAAGAAATTGTACTCAAAGAAAAGATTGCAAGTAAAGTAAAACTAAAATCAAATTACATCAACTCATATTCTGACCCCTCACCATTAGCCTCGCTATGGCTTTTGGAGGTAATCATAAATAACTTGAGCAATATGATATCTAATTTGCAGAAAAATAAACTAATATCAAATTACACACTCATACTTCAATCCCTCACCATTATTCTCGCTATGGCTTTCGGAGGTAACTGATAATGACATGAGCAATTTAATATCTAACTTGCAGAAAAATAAACTAATATCAAACTACACACTCATACTTCAATCCCTCACCATTAGTCTCGCTATGGCTTTCGGAGGTAACTGATAATGACATGAGCAACTTAATATCTAATCTAACTAGTAAAGCAAATGTTCAAAACTGAAATGAATAAAATAGTGCTGGAATTAAAAACTAAGAAAAAGAAATCAGCAGAAGGACAAGATTGATTCCATGTCATTAGTCATTATAAAATGATGTGCAAATGCCCGGGCTGCCTATTGTAATCTGGAACAAAAACACTGATCAGTTAACAACAATATAAAGCATAAAAGATTATGGACAGAAGTAAAATGTAAAGCATGAAAGATTATGGACAAAGATGAAATGTAAATACCATGAAAGATGTAATATATATACACGTGAATGACAATGGGACAATGAACGTAAAGAAATGAAGCATGAAACTATACAGTAATACACAAAACCTCAGCGTGTGCAGGGGCCCTCTGCACAAACTTCAGACAACAACTATCAACCACGAATTACGCTGATAAACAGAGTCTTCTCATATATTCAAAATGCAGTCATAACAATGGAAAAAGTGTTACAGCACAGTGGCTTTATTTACAGCAGAATTACATTACAAGAACTAACTATTATGCGTATGAGAATGCATTATTTATAACAGAGGGTGATATAACTAATTCCCTAAAGTCTGCGCTGATAGAAGACACGTGAACAACCACGTCCAGAAATCTAGCATCATGGTTGCCGTGAAGATTAAATCTATGGAAAGTGGCTATTGGATTCGGCTTATGGAACCGTTTACAGGTGTTGATATGTCTCCCGTGATTTAGAAACGGCCACGCAAGTCTTCACGTGATGAAAAATAGAGTTCTGTCACCGTGGGACTCTATGGTTGACCACCACTTGGCCACCTTTGACCACAGCCTTCTTAGGTGAATTCGACTGAGCCAATAGGACTCGATCCATATCCATATCATTTCCAACTTGCCCATGTGGCTCGATTTTCTTGAAGACACCTGCAATATAGACTTTAACAAAATGGCTGCGGAAAGTTGCAGCAGCTGCGGAAAGTGACAAGATTCCGCAGCTAAATGAGCAAAAATCTAATTCAAACAGCAGACACAAAACATAGTTAAAAACCATTTAAATTCTCTTTTATGATTAATATGCAATGATATTGATAGCTTAGGAGGTCCAGGTAAATGGAAAAAGTCTAGAAAGGTGTATAGGAAAGATGCAGATTTGAGACTCAACATACCCCCACTGTGAAGGTGTTGCATGTCCTCATGCAACCAAAATTTTGATCATCCTCTTTCAATTCACATGCCTTGACACTTCAGCCAGTACATCCAGTCCTCTCCTCCTCTTCCTTGTTGCTGCTAACATCCTGGGCTTTTTCATCAAGCATCTGAATTTGATATTAATCAGTGCTCTACTTAACTTTTGGCATTTCTTCTTCAATTTCCTGTTCTTTTTCTGCCATAGTCCCAGATGTAGCATGGTATTGTCATGAATGATCTTGTCCAATTTTCTTTGTTCCTTTAATGCCTCATTTTCATTTTTAATGTGTCTATTTAAAACCTCCAACTCAAAGACTTCTTGTTTCAATGATTGGACTAGATCTTCTTGTGCTGTGTGAGGCTGAGTGGATGAAGTGTTGGGACCTGTGGCTGCTCTTTCTAAAGATTCTATATAATCATACACTTCTTGCTGCTATGGGTCTATCTCGGGTGTCTTTTTCATTGGGTTGTCCCCAAAATGCCGTGGAGGAGAATTGTCTTCAAAATCTGGTTGAAAAGGGCTCATGTCAACGTCTTGAGGACTAGTTTTAATATTTGACTGAGAATGCAGTGGACTATGTTCAAGTCTGGCTGAGAATGAGATGGACTATGTTCAATGTATGACTGAGAATGAGATGGACTATGGCCAGCTGGAGTTTGTTCAGGTGTTACTTCTCCCAAATCAATAAAATGGGGTCCTTTTGTTTATGTTTTTCTCAACTTCCCTTTAAGCCTGTTGCTTCTTCTTACATACTGTGGACTACTGTCTTTTCCCTTTTATTTTTCTTTTCCCCTCTTTTTGGCCATAGATGATTGTTCCTGAAGGTGAACTAGTCTCTCAAATAACACTTGATGATCTTCTTCTAAGGAAGGGGTTTGATGCACAGCATCAATGCTTCTTTTCTCTTTTGATTTTATTGGCTTTTTACCCTTGGTTTCTTCCTTCCTCCTTTTTGACAGTCTTTCTTCTCTACTAGTTCTTTCAACTGTATTAGTAGAAGTGCTTTGAGTTTTATCATTTGTTCTCTTTCTTCTACTTCTTTTTGATGTACTTCCTTCAGGAATTTCTTGAGGTTCTTCAAAGAAATTTCTAACTAAAAATTGCTCCCAGGTGTCCTTTTTCTCCTTTAATTGTTTTTCTACCAAAATTTTCACAAGACCATGGTGATACAAATGTGGTTCTATGTCCCCTAGATGCTTCTGGACGGTTACAGACATCTTTTTCAAACTGTTTAATAAAAAGTATGGCATATTGAGGGCCTGGTTGTCTAGGAAATTCATCAACAGTCGGGTATGATACATGTACATTGACCCAAAACGGCCCTCACAGGTGATAGATTTTTGAATAACTAACAGTAAACTGGCCCACTCTTCTTTTAAAGCATGAACAGGAATTCCCTTTTTAAAAACAGTTACATCCATACCTGGGTTACGTAGGATCACTCTCCAGGCTTCATCACTAATACTCTTGTTCTTGAACCAGCGTTCACCTTCTTTAGGAAGTTCTGTAGCAGCTGCTATGGATGCCTCATTCACCGTAAATTTGAGGTCCCCAATATCTACCTCCAGACCATTGAAAGACCTTGCAAAAGCTTTTGTCACCTCTTTATGGTAGCCTCTAAACTTTTGAATAAACCGAAGCCACTTTGCCTTTTTCAATATATCTCTGACTTGCGGATACCCTTCCATAAATTTGGGTCCTTCTAGTTCTGTTCTCAACAACTGACCCATCCTTCTTTCTGCTCTTTAAAACTTGTCTGCGTGAGGAGGGTTCAACGGAGGTAAAATGGCTGAATTAGCGGAAATGAGCACGGTTTATGAAAGAGACCAGTGACTGTAAACGGATATCAGAGAATGGGTATACGGAATGTAGCGTAACAGAGAACAAAATGGGGTGAAGCGGAACAGAGAAGGGTTACGTGAGCACGGTGGAAATGCAGCCGTGAGATCAATAGAACAGTAGGAGGAGTAAAACGCATCCGGCAATATTTAAAATTGGGTGGCTGCAGAGTATATGCAAGCACATTTATGCAACGGCTACGGATTTTGTGCGGCTAAGAGAAGCCATAGTCAAATCAACTACGTTTCTTAACTACAGGTGGAGTATCAACGTATAGCCAAACACTAATGAAGACTGGAGGCTTGATTATGAGGCCGTTTAGAAATGAAAGCAAGGATTGTGGGGGAAATCGTATAGAGATCGTGGGATGGCTACGGAGTTATCAACGCAATCATTGCATATAATGGAGCTATGGTTTATAACTATGTAAAAATGTGCTTGAATGCCATTTGAAATAAATTTTTACTCATACCTTGGAATTCTTGCCATTTTTCATTGGTCTTCAATCAGTTGCTCCTCATTGATGCTTTTAAATGCCTCATGTCTTCATAATATGTCTTCATACCTGCATTTGATTTCATGATTGTTGAAATAGCATCTGACTGTAAATTTTTGAAAAACAGAGTGGTGGCTGCAGAAACTGCTTCTGGCTGTGGAAACTGGTGTCAGCTGCGGAAACTGACACAACAATTATTTGGGTGAATGGAGATGGATAGATGATAACTGACTGAATGAAAAATGGTCATGAAAGAAAATTTTTATTGGTGAAATGAAATGAAATAGATGAAATGGAGTGAAATGAAATGAAGTGGAGTGGAATGAAGTGGAATGAAGTGGAATGAAATGGAGTGGGTTGTCATAAAACTTTGTGAAATGAGAGAGAGAGATTTTTTTTGGAAAATATAGGGTGTCAGGTGTTCCTGATTTTCACCCTACATTTTCTGTATAAGACTGCCAATCAGTGATTGGTTTTCAGGCTTATACAATTTTATTTTTTATTTTTATTTTTTTTTAATATTTTGAAGCTGAAAAGAACAAAGGCTAGGCTGGTGGAGAAGAGGGATTCTTCTTCACCAGCCTTATTGCAGAATTATCTTGAAACATTTTGACAAATTCCTCTTTTGAGAGTGGCTTATGATAGATCTTTAATCTGTGGCCATTCTCAATAAGAGGAGTTTGAGATTCATCAATGGTCTTGATTCTTACCACTCCATTGCTAAAGATCTTGTCAATCTCATATGGCCCAAGCCAATGAGTCTGAAATTTTCTTTTAAAATCTTTAAACTTGGAATCAAATAGCAATGCCCAATCTCCTTCTTGAAACTTCTTCTCTTTGATGTATTTGTCATGCCATTTAGCTCTTTGATATTGAACTAGATCAGTTCTTAGAATTGCCTCTTGTCTGATTTCATCTAGCTCATTCAACTGCTCCATTCTATGCTTTTGAGCTTCTGATAGATCCATCCCCAACTGAACTGCAATCTTGAAGGTCTTGACTTGGAACTCAATGGGGAGCAGGACTTCTTTCCCATAAACAAGTTCATAGGGAGAATGTCCTGTTTTCCATGTAGTTCTATAGGCCCACAAGGCTTCAGGAAGCCTTTCCGCCCAATCTATTTTGTGAAGATGAACAGTTTTGGTGATGATATTTTCAAGAACTTTGTTTGTAGACTCCACTTGACCATTTGCTTGAGGATGGTAAGGAGTAGATTTTCTGTGCTTGATTTTGTATTCTTCCATTAGCTTCTCCACCAAGTTGGATGTGAATTGGCTTCCCTGATCTATCACAATTTCTCTTGGAACACCAAAGCGAGCAAAAATATCCTCATAAATAAAATTAACAACTGAATTTTCATTAGCAGACACTAACGCGTTAGCTTCTACCCATTTAGTAACATAATCAGTACAAAACAATATATACTTCTTTTGCTTAGATGGTGGATTAATAGGTCCTATGAAATATAAAGCCCATTTCTCAAAGGGTTCGATGAGTACCTGTGGTTGCAATGGCATTTCATTTGAAAGGGTAGGTTTCCCTACTCTTTGGCAGCTGTCACACCTTTTGACATATTTTTTTGCATCTTTGAAGAGGGAAGGCCAATAATATCCTAAAGAGAGGATTTTATAGGCTTTCCTTTTGTCTGCAAAGTGTCCACCGCATGGTTCATCATGACATGCCTTAAGGATATCAGGCATTTCATCTTCCCTAACACATCTTCTGATCACAAGATCTGGCCCTGTTTTAAACAATTCGTTAGAAATCCATGAATATTTTGAACTCTCCTGAATAATTTTTCGTTTTTCACTTGGAAATAAATGTGAAGGCAGTTTTCCTGTAACCAAATAGTTAGCAATATCCGCATACCAAGGAGTCTTAATAGTTACTGCAAACAAGTATTCATCAGGAAACTTATCCTCTACAGGAGAATCTTCTTTAGTATTCTGAATCCTAGACAAGAAATCAGCTACCGTATTTTGTTTTCCTGGTCTATCCAACACAGTAATATTGAATTCTTGCAAAAGTAAGAGCCATCTTGTCACTCTGCCATTAGTAACAGGTTTTTTCATTAAATATCTAATTGCAGAATGGTCAATATGAATAAAAGTTTCATAGCCTGTTATGTAATGTCTAAACTTATTAATTGCATGAACAACAGCTAAAAACTCTTTTTCAGTCACAATATAGTTCAACTCCGTGGGAGTCAAATTTTTACTGGTATAATAAATGGCATAAGGAACTAAATCTTTTTGACCCAACACAGCTCCTAGAGCTGTATCTGAAGCATTCGTAGAAATATGGAAAGGGAGTTTCCAATTTGGTCCTCTCAAGATAGGTGCTTCAGATATTCTTGTTTTCAAAATTTCAAAAGCTGATTGACAATCAGGATCCCATTTAAATTCACAGTCTTTTGTAAGCAATTTGAAGAGTGGAGATGCTATTTTAGTGAAGTTTTCTATAAATCTTCTATAGTAACCAGTAAATCCTAGAAAACTTCTAACATCTCTTTGACAATTTGGAATAGGCAACTTTGAGATGACTTCAAATTTTGATCTATCAACCTTAATCCCATCTCCTGAAATATGATGCCCCAAAAAAATACCTTCAGTAAACATCATAAAGCATTTTTCATGGATTAATGAAAGGTTTGTTTCTTTACATCTTATAAGGAATTTTTCCAAATTTTCTAATGCCTCTTCAAATGAATTACCATAAACTGTAAAGTCATCCATATAAACCTCTACACAATCATGGATTAGATCAGAAAAAATTCCTAGTACTGCTCTTTGGAATGTTGCGGGTGCATTACATAACCCAAAAGGAAGTACTCGATAGGCAAAAGTTCCCCATGGACAGGTGAATGTGGTCTTATATTGATCTTCAGGTGCTACCTGAATTTGATTATAGCCACTAAAACCATCCAAGAATGAAAAGTAATTTTTACCTGCTAATGTATCTAATACCTGATCGATAAACGGCAAAGGAAAGTGATCCTTCAAAGTTGCTTTGTTCAATTCCCTGTAATAAATGCATACCCTCCATTTACCATTCTTTTTAGGTACTATAACCAAAGGAGAAACCCATCGGCTATCTGAAATTGGATAAATAAAGTTTACATTGAGTAATTTTTGGAGCTCTTCTTTCACTATCTCCCTAAGATTTGGATTCATCCTTCTTTGAGGTTGTCTGATTGGTCTACTGTTTTCCTCAATATAGATATGATGGATGCAAGTCTTAGGATCAATACCTTTCATGTCAGTATACTCCCATGCAAATGCAGTAGAATGTTTTTGCAAGATTTTGATTAGTTCTTCTTGTTGTGAATTTTCCAAATGTTTGTTGATATTCAATGTTTTTCTTGGAAAAATCTCAATAGTAGAACTACCAAACTCTTCCATAGAGTAAAGAGACATTTGTCTTGATGATAAATATTCTATGTCAGATTCCAACTGAAATTGTGTGGGGTCATATTCTGAAGATGTCTCAAAATTTTCTAATGTGTTCATAATTTGACTATCCTCACTGATTTCCGAAATGGTAAAGACAGGTTGTATAGTGTCCTCATCATCAACCCATTCATTGTCTCCTAATTCTGTGATTGCTTTTGCTGGAGGATACAAATTGAATTTCTTTGTCGAATTACCATTAGAAATGTACATATCCCCAGATCTACAACTAATGAAAGCATTAGTTGTGGCTAGCCAAGGTCTTCCTAAGATAAGTGGGTGCCCTCCTAGATTACTCTTGGGAGTCAAAATCATAAAATCTACTAGATATTCCCAAGAATCTAAGGAGACTAAAATATCTTCTAATACACCATCTGGTTTAATAATTGATCGATCTGCAAGTTGCAGTAAAGTAGGTGTAAAAAGAAGGTTAGGAAGTTTTAGCTGGTCCATAGTCTGTCTACTCATAATGTTGATAGCAACCCCTAAGTCAATCAATGTATTTGGAATTTCCATCCCATTTATATGTGTCTTGACAATTGGACTACCTGGATCTACATACTTCTGCATGGTAATTTTTCCCATCATAATATCTGCAATTTTTCCTACCAGGTGGATTCTTCTTGTGTCTTTTAGTTTCCTTCCTGGTCTTTTGAGACTCAACTCCTTTATTGTTTTTGCTAGAATAGCAATATCTCGAATGGCTTGTAGCAAGGGAATATTGATACAAACATTCTTTAATTCATCTTGAAATCATAGTTAGGCAACAAGATTTGTTTTTCCATCCCTTTATCAATTTGTAATCTTTCAGGGAAAGGAGGTGTGGATGAAGATGCAGGTTGCTCAACTATAGGAGTTGTGGGTGTTAACTTTTCTTTCTCTTTTTGAATGTTCGAGTTTTGAAGAGATGTTTCCTCAGAATCCTTATTGGCTTTAAGAGAGTCCTCCTCAAAGGTATCTTGCTCTTGGACATCTATAGAAGTTTTTTCTAAAACTCTACCAGATCTGAGTTGTACATCATTGAGAGGAACAATCATATAGGTAGGAAATTTTTGTCCTTCTATCATGTAAGTATTCTGAGGATTTTTATTGTTAGGATTTGGCAACGGTTGAGCTGGAAGTTGATTTGTCTTTTTTTGGTATGGAAGCATGAGTTGAGGATTTGGATTCTGCTGAGAAGGTTGTTGTTGTGGAAATGGCAATGAAAGTTGTGGATTTGGGTTTGGAAGTTGTGGAGCTTGTTGATTTTGAAAAGATGGAGGATATTGATAAAATTGAGCAAATCTCCCATAAGGATTTTGCATTCCTTGTACCCATGACTGATATGGATTTTGATGTTGGGGCCAAGGTTGTTGCCAAGGATTCCAATTTGGTGGGGTTTGAAGATTCATAGGGTTGTTAAACCCTTGAGTTTGTTGTCCCTGCCAAGGTCTTCTTGCAACAAAATAGAGAGATTCTACTGAATTTGGGTCTTCTTGAAAGACAGCTTTGAGTCCAAGAATTGAAGGACAATCCTTGGTCTCATGATTCTCTGAGCAAATCATACATGTTTCTACAACTTTTGCATCCAAGGGACATTCCCTTAAAGCATTTTTCTTCCTACATTTCCGACAAAAGATGGCTAGAGCATCAGTTTCTGCTTTCTTCTTGTTTTGAACTTTAAGGGTGTCTAGTTGTTCACTAAGGCTCCCTAAGATATCAGTTTTAAACTCATCAAACATATTGTCGATCTCTGCCCTACTTACTGATCCAGTTGTAGATTTGTTCGCCCTGATAAGAGAAGGATCTCTAGGCCCTTTTCCCGTTTTAGATTTTCCCCTTGAGAGATGGACACATAGTTCTGTTATGTCACGAAGTGGAAGTTGAGAAATGTCTCCTTTCCCCATCATGTTTAAAATATCTATCCATTCATCTCTAATGGCTTTTAATATAAGGGCTTTCAAATTTTCTTCATCTAAGTTGCTCATCTTTGCTCTTTTTAAGTTGTATTGAAAATTTTCAAGTAAATCTTCCAAATTTTCATCTTCTTTTTGCACCATTTTGAATACCTCATCCTTGTGATTGGTGGGCATACAATAGTCCAAGTATCTATCCAAAAAAATTTGTTTCATATCATTCCAAGTCCTAATAGATTGAGTGGCTAATCCCATGAACCATTTCAAAGCGGCTCCCTTCAATGTTGAAGGAAACAGTTTGAGTTTTTTAGAGTCTTCCATATAGTCATAGGTTTGGCACACAACTGCAAACTCAAACAGAAATGTTTCAGGATCCTCACTTCGCAATCCATAAAAGTTAGGGAGGACAGATGATGAGATGTTTTTCATTGTTGTATGAGTTTCCTCATCAACTATAGGGAATCCAAACAAGTTGTCTCCTTCCCTATTTCTTCCATTATTACCTTCACCTCCACCATTGTTGTCTCCATTGTTTCCTTCTCCTCTACCTCCGAATCCATCTATTATTTCCTCTGCCATGATTGTTTCTTTAGAGTCCTCAAAGTCCTCTGGTTCTTCTATTAAGGGAGGATGAGAGGGAGTCTCTTCCTTTTCTTCTTCAGGTGATTCTACTTCTTTGATTACAATATACTCTCTTGTAGAAGTAAAGAAAGGGTCCTTTTCTAAATGAGATTTAGTAGGTGGTATAGGAGAATCCTCTAATTCAGCTGCTCCTTGAATTCCAAGAATCTTAAGGCTAGGGGTAGATGTTGGTGAATCTTGCCTATGCCTTGAAGAAGATGGAGTTGTGAAAATCGAACTCTTAGCTCTAGCTATAAACCTTCCCCTACAATCTCTTGCTCTATGCATGTCATTTTTATTATATATTTTTTTTAAGTTGGGCTAATAATTCTCTTTCTGATCTTCCAGGTCACACTAGGTGCAAGAAGAGAGCATACTTAAGAAATTACTGAACCAATGACTCTCTTTTCTGATCCTCCAGTTCACACTAGGTGAAAGAGGAGAGCATACTTCAAGAATTTATCAAGTTTTCCCTTCTTTTATATATATATTTTTAAGAAATTTGCTACCTAGTTACACTTCCCCAGCAACGGCACAAAATGTTTGGTCAATTTGGTGTGTCCTAAATTGCTACATTAATTTGTCAATCCGAGATTTGTAAGCTGACGAAGTGTGGCGCACTATATGTGCAAGATAACCTATCTCTTACTTTTTGTCGTTTTTGGTTTTTTTCTTTTTATCTTGGTTGGTTTCCTAATGTGAGATGGAAATTCTAAAAGACAAGTATGGTTATGATTTTTCAAGGCAATGATGTCCTTTATAATTATTTCCCAAACTTCAAACTTCAAAAGGATTTTGAAACATACAATGACAAAATTAGTTCCTAAAAGGAAATGAAAATGTGCCACTATTCTAGTTAAACAAACAGTGAACTATTGATCATGAAAACCATTATCCTTGCTGTTGTCTAAACACAAAAGAAACTATACTCAAAGAAAATATTGCAAGTAAAGTAAAACTAAAATCAAATTACATCAACTCATATTCTGACCCCTCACCATTAGTCTCGCTATGGCTTTCGGAGGTAATCATAAAAAACTTGAGCAATCTGATATCTAATTTGCAGAAAAATAAACTAATATCAAATTACACACTCATACTTCAATCCCTCACCATTAGTCTCGCTATGGCTTTCGGATGTAACTGATAATGACATGAGAAATTTAATATCTAACTTGCAGAAAAATAAACTAATATCAAACTACACACTCATACTTCAATCCCTCACCATTAGTCTTGCTATGGCTTTCAAAGGTAACTGATAATGACATGAGCAACTTAATATCTAATCTAACTAGTAAAGAAAATGTTCAAAACTGAAATGAATAAAACAATGCTGGAATTAAAAACTAAGAAAAAGAAATCAGCAGAAGGAAAAGATTGATTATATGTCATTAGTCATTATAAAATGATGTGCAAATGCCCGGGCTGCCTATTGTAATCTGGAACAAAAACACTAATTAGTTAACAACAATATAAAGCATAAAAGATTATGGACAGAAGTAAAATGTAAAGCATGAAAGATTATGGACAAAGATGAAATGTAAATACCATGAAAGATGTAATATATATACACGTGAATGACTATGGCACAATGAACGTAAAGAAATGAAGCATGAAACTATACAGTAATACACAAAACCTCAGCGTGTGCAGGGGCCCTTTGCACAAACTTCGGACAACAGCTATCAACCACGAATTACGCTGATAAACAGAGTCTTCTCATATATTCAAAATGCAGTCATAACAATGGAAAAAGTGTTACGGCACAGTGGCTTTCTTTGTAGCAGAATTACATTACAAGAACTAACTATTATGCGTATGAGAACGCATTATTTATAACAGAGGGTGATATAACTAATTCCCTAAAGTCTGCGCTGATAGAAGACACGTGAACAACCACGTCCAGAAATCTAGCATCATGGCTACCGTGAAGATTAAATATATAGAAAGTGGCTATTGGATTCGGCTTATGGAGCCGTTTACAGGTGTTGATATGTCTCCCGTGATTTAGAAACGGCCACGCAAGTCTTCACGTGATGAAAAATAGAGTTCTGTCACTGTGGGACTCTACGGTTGACCACCACTTGGCCACCTTTGACCACAGCCTTCTTAGGTGAATTTGACTGAGCCAATAGGACTCGATCCATGTCCATATCATTTCCAACTTGCCCATGTGGCTTGATTTTCTTGAAGACACCTACAATATAGAATTTAACAAAATGGCTGCGGAAAGTTGTAGCAGCTGCGGAAAGTGACAAGATTCCGCAGCTAAATGAGCAAAAATCTAATTCAAACAGCAGACACAAAACATAGTTAAAAACCATTTTAAATACTCTTTTATGATTAATATGCAATGATATTGATAGCTTAGGAGGTCCAAGTAAATGGAAAAAGTCTAGAAAGGTGTATAGGAAAGATGCAGATTTGAGACTCAACAATTACCATTACAGGAAAAAGATAGGAAAGATGCATAAAACTGGAATGTAATCCTTTTTATTAAAATGATAGATAGTTTCTAAAAATACACATTACAAAGTGATTGATCTAGCCCCCATAATTTTTTGGCGATATAAATCTTCAAAATAAAAAAGGCAAAATTTCTCACATTATCGCTAACCTACACTATCACATAACTCTTATTTATACAAGTCCACATAAGCTCTCAGCCATATCGAATAAATAATAGAAAGACACAACACTTGTTGGTCTAATTCCATCTTTGGAAACATTCTCATGCCTCGAACCATAGATAGGAAATGAGGAGAATTCTTCAACGATAGGTGTGCATCATTTTCCTTTGAAAACTACAATTCTCATGGATACAATCTTCATCGAATCATCCAGTTGCCTAACTTGGTGCAGGAGCTTAACTGAGTACAATAATGTCAGGATCATGTACTAACCACTTTGACTTCGATTAATTAACATTCATTTTCAAGCGATAAGGTAATGTAAATAATAAGTTACATGAAAATAATAAATTTATTTAACCTTTTAAATAATATAAGCCTACATATCCATTTCCCAAAAATTCATTAAAAGGAACCAGAAATGTATGTGAGAGGCGTCATCTAGGCTGTAAAACAGGGGTTATGCTAAGATGATTTTATGGTAAAGATAAGATAGAATAAGACAATTCCAACGACCAGCAATTATGTCATTAATACAAGGAAATGGAAACATGTACCTTCTTTTAATTTTGTTCATTGATTGAAAGTTTGTACACATTATCCATCTTCCCTCATCCTTTTGAGTTAACACTATTGAAACAACACATGGGCTTACACTTTCTTGGTTGATACCTTTATCCAAAATCTCTTGCATTTGATTTATAATACCTTCATTCTCCCCTGGATTCATTCTATAAGATGCTTTATATGGAAGGATGACACCTAACATGATATCAAAATGATGGCTAATACTTCTAACAAGAGGAAACTTATTATGTAAGGCATCCACTACAATATCAATAAATTCATTCAACATAATTTTAATTTCTTCTGGG
This sequence comes from Pinus albicaulis, assembly GCA_034641835.2. Lineage (NCBI taxonomy): Eukaryota > Viridiplantae > Streptophyta > Pinopsida > Pinales > Pinaceae > Pinus > Pinus albicaulis. The sequence continues at coordinate 415,774,879 of CM076581.1, read as the reverse complement.
AGATCATTCGTATTTGTGCATGTGAGGACTGCCTTTCGATTTATGATGAAAGAAAAATGTGTCTCTTCATGTTTTATTTATTGAAGGGACTCTTTTCCATTAATAACATTACCATTCATTGGTCTCCTTCTCACACTTTCTCATCCTTCAAAGGAAAGAGTACATGATTTCCACCATCCTTTTCAAAAGTATAGTTGTTACTTGTTCCACCATGCATTTCCTTATTGTCTTATTTCTAAGGCCTTCCAAGAAAAACATGACACACATCCATAGGAATAACATCACAAAACACTTTTTCTCTACAATTCCCTTTCTTAAATTCCACTTCACATTGCTCATTAACTAGTATTTGATGTCCTTTATGCAACCACAAGACTTTGTAGGGAGAATGATGCTTAGTTTTATTTAAATTTAATTTTTCTACAATTTATATGCATGATATATTATCATTACTTCCACTATCTATAATGAATTTACATCATTTCCCCCTGATTTTTAGACAATTATGAACAATGATTTCCTTTGTGTAGCTTCCTTTACTTATTTAGGATATTTTAATAAATTTATCTTCATCATTATGGATTCACCAATTTCAGGTGCATTTTCATGTGTAGAGGATTTTACATTTTTTGTATCATTTTGTGCCATATGTATGCTACCTTGATTAGAAGATATTTTTGGACATGCATTATATTTCTGGCCAATTTTTTTGCATGTATAATATCATACTACAGAATATCTACCTCTACCTCTTTGATATGATATTCATCCTCCGAAATATCTTCTTAATGATGATTCTTGCTGATGGGAATTGTTTCCTTCTTCTCCTTGAACGAGAAATATTCCACTTGACTGTCCTCGGCTTGATTTCCCTCTAATTTATTGTCCTCTGCTCCTTACTATACTTTATCCTCTTCCTCTATAATTCTTCTTTCTGACTAGAAGAACTATCTAGCTCATCTTGTATTCCAAATCATAAACCATTAATATATCTAGCTATATTTTTAGTATCCTCTTCCACATGACCAAATTTTATACTTAACCTATAAAATTCCTTTATGTATTCTTGTATAGACATAGATTTATGTTTAAATTTTTCATTTTTATAAAAAGCTTTAGCAGATAATTTAGAGGAAGAAATTTACATTTTAACTTGGCTACCATTTGATCCCAACTAGTGATGTATTTCTCTTTTATTTATCTACTCTACTTGCACAATGCCCCACCATAGTGCTACATATCATTTTAATATGGTCACTGCGAAGTTAAATTTATTATCTTTAGCTACACTTTCATAGTTCAAATATTTGTCCATGGTGTTAATCCAATCAATCATCTCTTCAAGTTTTAATTTTCCCTCATACATTGGTACTTCCAGGCTTGGCTTGCTACTCAATCCCGCAATCATCTTAACCATTTTCTCTTGTTGAGTTTCTTCTTCAACTTCAACTTATTCTTCTGAGGTTATTTTGCCTCACTAATGTCACTAGTGTAAACGTATCTCCTTTTTTTTGTCTATAATGTATTTAACCTTGTTTGTATATGTACTACTTCATCAAGTAATATTTGGTTGGAAGTTGGTCTTACTCTACCAATTCTAGCTCCCCTGGCTCCTCTGACTCTATGTGCCATATTTAAACAACCTACTATAACTTTCTCTTAATTATCATTTTCCTTTTTCTTTAAATATTTAAATGTTTTACAAATCCGTTAAACTTAAATTACATAAAATATACACTTCATATCCTTCATAAAGTAATAATCCTACTTATTCTCTCTCATAATTTTTTTCATTAAAATAATGCAAAGTCTCTTTTTATTTTAGCCCTTCATGAATTAAAACAAACCTATGAGACATTAGAAGGATTTGATTAGTGAAAATTTATTTGATTTCCACTCCATTAGTCTTTACCTTTCAGTGTCACTCTAGGCAATCTTCATGCTCAAATACCATGCAAATTCCACACACAAGTGCCAGGATATAACTCCACACTGCACAACAATATAACTTATACGTACTGAGCTCATGAAATAGAATTCAAAGATGGATTTTAAGGCTGCAGTTGCAACATATAGCTTCCACTCGTGCACATTGTCTCGACTTCAATAAAATGATTCCTCTGATTCTCATAACTTCTCTCCAACGCTTTATGTACTTCTCCACAAAAAGTATTATGAAACAAATTTATGCACCCTTTATGCACAACATCATTTGAAAGTGTGTTGCTTCATAACTCTAAACAAGGTGAGAAGATTATGACACCAAAATATCTTCCATAATTTTTTCATTGTTCACCATAGATGTTTCTATATTGCTCGGTTCTCAACTTTCTTTCTCTCCTCTCTTGCTTGTCTATTATTCATAGAATTATCCTTTATCTCCCTTTTAGCTCACTCAAACAGTGTACAACTCTCTTATCAACAAAACTTATCTTGAACAAACAACAATATTGCATCCATACACTTGCAGCATCCACAACATCAGTTTCTAGTGGAAGTCTCTCACGTAAGTCACCATGCAAGTCTACATGCTCCACGACTCAATGTTCCACGCTCTAACTTAAATTCTCAAATACTCCATGAGAACTCTAATGCTCTAATACTATCAATGTTCCAATCACAAACTTGATATACAATTCTAATGGATCCTCTATATTCTAATTTGCAGCTCCACATACATTTCCTTAATCTTGGTCTACTACAGATTAACTTAACACTCCAATCAATATATCATGCCATATATTGTTTTCAACCTTGTGCTATGATACCAAAAATTTTAGGCAAAGCGGAGAAGAGGAAATTAGACATAAAAAGAAAACATTAAAGTTTATTAAATTGATTTCTCCAAAATTGCATTTGCAAATGATCTATATGGCTATTTATTTAGGAGAAATAAAGCTCTAGAATTTCTCATGAGAGAATTCCATTCCTAAAGATTTGGAGTAAGTTGAGAGAAATCCTCTCAATTCTTAGAATCTATCCTAACTACTAGATTTTAAGGAAATCTACCAATTTATAGAAATATTTTAGAAAATATAGAATTCTCTAAGCTTTGTGAGAACTTTTACATATTAAATAAAAATAAAATCATGCTTCTACATCAATTTCCCTCCAAAAATCCTATAAAAAAATGATCTTGTCCCATATCCAACTCAGAACAACTAGAGGAGGAATTAAATGCCCTAATCTAGCTGACTTTAACTCTTCCTATTTTAGGGAGTGAGTTCTTAAAATATTTGCAATGTTTGATTCCTTAGGGTTAGCATAATATATCTATAAATACTGCAAAAATAAATAAATTAAGGAACATAAAGCATGAAAACCACATTGAATCCTCCAATAACTCATTAACATAGGAAAATATACCATTAAGTGGAAAATGTGGGGCTACACATCATTCTATGTGTTTAGGAGTGGAATAATGGGTCTTATAATTTACCTATTTTGGTGGTCTACATACCCCCTAATACATATTGGATAATTATATCATTTGATTCATCTTAATGATTTCAAAGTCGAGAAAAGTGGAGGAATCAACTCACAAGACCATTTTTATCGGCAAGATCTAGTTTGTTGAGAGACCTTTCAGTAAAAATGACATAGGAAAATTTTAGTTGACGCATTTCAAACCATCTAGTGTGGTTCATATTTAGGACAAGATGGAAAACTAGATCACGACATCAAATTAAATAGATGAAGAGAGATGATCTCTAGCCGTTTATAATATAACAACTAGTTTTCACTAGAAAATTGTCATTCAAAATTATAATATAAATAAAGTAAAAATTAGAAATTAGTTGTAAATAATGATTAAATTATTTGCAAAATCTAGATTATCCACAGTATCATAAAACAATGGTCGACGTTTCAAATCCCAATCGGGATCCATCTATAGGACAATGCATCCTCGTTGGGATTCGAAACATCGACCATTGTTTTATGATACTATGGATAATTCGGATACTGCAATTAACAACAACCAGAGGAGTTTAAAAACCATGCTTAAATTATTATTATTATTATTATTATTATTATTTTAATAAAAACGAATGTCAAATAATAATAATGTAAATCATAATTATTTTAAACAATAAAACTAATAAACAAAATACATAATAATAAGAAAAAGTAAATGAGTAAATAAATAAATAAAATAAAATAAAAATATAAAATAAATCAAAATGAAAAATTAATCAAAAGAGGGGTGTTATAGAAAAAAACAAAAATTAAATAATATGGTATGAAACCTAGTTTAGAAAAACAAGGGTTGGAACCTTTTGAGGGAATTTTGAGGCATCAAATGACATTTCTGGGGGGAAACTTTTTTTTCTTTCGTGTGCACCATTTTTTCCTTCTCTACACACAAATACCTTTCCAATGGCATAAGAAGCATGTCAATAAGAGTTGGTATGAAAATGATATGCCACTCAAAAGTTTTCCTTCTTGTTTCCACCACCATAATTTGAGAGGATGCCACTTAAACTTCCATTATTCTTGGAAAAGGGTTATATATGTGATTATGATGTAGAAGACTCTAGAATAGTCTATATTGTAATTGTGGTTAAAATTTGAGGTAGTCAAACCTAACTATTATTGGGGTATAGGTTTGTGTTAAAACCAAACCACTGGGAGGAAAAGGGGTTCCATTATTTTGAGTACATTTGTTCCATAGTTGAGAAAAATATCCAAGAGGGATAGGAGGTAGAGCATAGAGAGAGGATTGATGCACTATTTTATCCCATGGGCCAGAGGTCATACTTATTTGTACTCACAACCATCTTTCCATTCAGAGAAATAGAGTGGAGTGGGCTCACCTTCCTAACAGATTTTTTCCCCTCAAAGGGTTTCCCAAATCATATTTTGTGTCACATGTGTGTGTGAGATTTTATTTTTCCATTCTCTAATTTATGCATAATTTTAATTTCTGTGAATGCACTATTAATAGTAAATCTACAAATCCATAAATCTAATAAAATTGTAATCATGTCTAATTTTATATTTTAAAAATAATTTTATTAGGGTTTTGATGAATTGTCCATGGAATATCCACTGTAATTTACAGATGACCCCCCTAATGGAACTATTGCTCAGCCTTTAGTATCTCAATATTCTTCTCTTCTTTTCTCCTATTCATTCAAACCTATGATGTTTTCTTGATATCCCAACATTACGTGGTTGTCGTTGTCCCTACTATATATAATCCTACATTTTACTTTATGTGCTTCCACATTCGATATTATTCTTCTGGGATTTTGTAGTCTTATAGCCCTAGCAAGGGAGGTGGATTAAATTCTTGTCCATTGAATCCTAATTCTTTGGATGATCCTATTATATATAGTATTTCTTGCTAATATTGCTTGTAGTCTATTAGGAGAGTGATACCTCCTTATGTTCATGATGTGAGACAAGCCTGGCCATATTCTCAGGAATTCTTGTCAACTTTCTTGTCCTTAAAATTTGAAGTTGTTTTCAAAATATACAATATATTCTAGGTTCCTTTCATTCCAAATATTTTTTACATCAAGGTCTTCTGAAAGAATATCATGCGATGATGTAAGCATTGAAGGAGATGTTTGTTCTAGTATCATCCATAATGGCTCCTTCAACTGTCCTTCCAAGGTCCTTTTTACTTCTTATGCTCTAATCTCCTTACGTCTTAAATAATATGCTAAGGCCAATATATATTCATCTCCTGGTAAGGATTGGAGTCCCATGTGGGAATATGAGAGAGTACTAGGTTATGCATATTGAATTCAACCGAATTGGTATTTTCCTCCACTATACATTCTAAGTAGAAGTATATGAAGTGTTTGGTTTCTTGCAGCTATATGGTGTCTCTTTATGCTATTTAATTAATCTAAAATATACACTATTACTCTTTCAGTAATAGTGAGTATGTGTTGGAAATCTTCCTACAGCTGAAAACTTATAAAGGAAGGTGTTTCATGGTTCCTAAGAATGTCTCCATTGATGCAATATGAAAATATTTTCATTATAATAGCTATTTTGTCTTCAGAAATTGATTAATTATGTGTTAATTCTCTCTCTCAATGTGTTCTATAATTTTTGAATCTTATGTTCTCATGAGCACCATTTCTTCCCTCACTTTGTTGAATTTGTATTCCATGCTAGTAAGGTCAGCGACCCCTTTATCTTGTGAAATCCTCTTCCATTTATGTGTTTCTACTTTGGCCTTATCCACCTAAAACATTAGGTGAGGCACAATATGTGTATGAAACACTCTTCTTTATATCCCTATAGTAGGAGGATCAACCCTTAAGCTAGGAAAATAAGGAAGGTGGATTCCTTGGTGCAAATTGTTTTACAAATTTTTCAACCTCTTATAGGTTTGTATGTTATTCCTACAACTAAACATATTTCTCCTATAGTTTTTCTATAATATGAGGAAGTACTATTAATTTTCCTTATTACACCTCTACTTAAGGTTTTTATAGCTCTAGAAGGCACTACACTTCTCCTTCTTGGTTCCATTTCTCTTCAGGGCTAGGTGTATCCTCTATTGAAATGTGAGTGTCATAGGAAAGTTGAGATTTACACTAAATATGATCCTATTTCTCTTTCTCCTTGTATTACAATTTGTTGGGAAGGCTTACTCACCTTCAACATGGTAGGGATACTTAAACCTACCAAGGTGGATTTTATTTATTTTTCCTCTTCCTCCAAGGTGTTTGTATTCTTCTATTTTCAGAGGTTGCTTACTCCCCAGTCCTCTTTTTAGAAGTAATATTTTTCAGTTTATTTAATCCAGCTTTTGCTTTTATAACTTCCTTTACATACATATGCACAAGGTCAGTCTAAGAAATTAGATGTTGTAGTTATTCTAGTGCATATGTGACAATCAATTTGATCAGGCCATGATGGGCCAATCTATTATGCTTCCCCTCCTCTATCTTAGTACTCATCCCCTTAAGATATTCTAAGAGAAATAATGGAATCCTTAGTAGTTCAGATTCTGGGAGGTGGGATTGGAATATTAGTTTATACAATAACGTAGAATATTCTTGACCTTCTAATAAATTTAAGAAATGATAAATAAACCTTACAAGCATGACAGTAACAAAGATTCAAGATGGTTATTTGAATTAACTAGTGGATAAACAACTAAATATTGAAATGGATCCAAAAATGAAGGTCATGGTAAATGTAGCTGAAAAAATGGCATGTATGGTGTCAAAGAGGGATGAAAAACTAGTTATGAATGATTTTTTTGTCCAATTGAAGCAAAGAAGACAATCATGGTTTTCCTCAACACCTCCAGCTGAATAATGGGGATCATTTTCTGACATAAAAAAACTAATCATAGGGTCTATATCTCCCAAATTTGTGCAATACAAGTGGCTTAGCATAATATCCACTCCTAATATTAATGTATAAAATTTTTCCTTATATCTGAGTGTAGAAATTATGGTGTAGATTTTCATCTCTCATGAAATTTTAATCAAAATCACATGACACAAACCTACTCTATTTCTCTATAGAATCCAGTTCACAATTTAGAACATCAAACACAAACATGCAATGAGAAATGAACACATGCACAAAGTATTTTTATAGGGGAAATAAATATGTTAAAAACCCCTATGCCTTCTTGCACTAATATGATGGGTAGATATGTATTTCAATTGCTAGCTCAATCTGAGATCAACCTACAAGTGAATAACCCATCTCTCTACTCACTAAGAAGTGTTGAACGAGACATACTCAATGTTTTCCTTTGCTCGATACCCTATTTCCTTGCAAAATTCATGGGGAAATTAGGCCGCTATTAGTTATTAATTTCCTCCAAATTGCTTGCACAAGTCCCAAGGTTGATCATCTAACTACATGCAACACCTGTACACTCAAGACTAGTATACAACTAATGTTACACTTCCTTGGAATCTACACCACAATTAGGGAACTCAAATTCACTACGTGCACTAGATATTTTGGGATGATTTATTATTTAACTATATAATCACTAAGTTAGATAGAAGTCTCACTGCAAAATTGACCTTCCACTAGTTTCTCCAACTATTAGAACTCGATTAAATGACAACAACTTGAAATAACAGACCTTGATGCTATAAATTAGTGATCAAACATTCTTAAATAGAATCTATCTCCTCTAACTCAAATTTACTGAGTAAACTAGATGACACAATACATGTCGCACAAGTTAATTGCATCCATGTTGTTTGCCGATGTAGAAATTCAATTTTTCTCAATTTGACCAAGGAAAAATCAAATTGAAACTTTATTGTTCCATTTTTCAACACTCCCTCTCAACAACAAAATGGATTATCAACCACCCCTATCCTGTGCTTTGGAACTCAAACTTACCTCTTGAAAAGGCCTTTATCAAAATTTTAGCACCTTGTTCGTCTGTCAGAATGTATTGTAGCAACAGTATCTGCCTCTACACACAGTCTCGTAAATGGTGATACCAGATATCTATATGCTTGGATCTATCTTGAAATACAATCTTTTAAGAGATATTATGAAACTCTTATTATCACAATAAATAATATTTGGATCCATCATCTGAGAAAATAGTCCCACAAATGACATTCTCATCCATATCCCCTCACATGCTCCTTGAATTATAGCCATGTGTGGTGCCTTTTCCGAGTTGAGCACAACAGACATTTTCTTCCTAATGTACCGGGAAACCATTGAGGACCCAACACTCATAATTTCACCTGATGTACTCTTTAGGTGTGATAAAATTCCCACCCAATCTGCATCTATGAATCCACACAAATTCACTCCCTCTATCCATCTATACCATAGTCCAAACTGGGTATTTCCTCTAAGGTATTGTAAAACATGCTTATCTTCCTTCCAAAAAAAATTGGTCGAAATAACCATAGCTTGGCTCATATGGTTGAATGCATAGCGCAAATATAGTTTTATGCTCACAAGATACATTAGTGAATCCACTAGCTTCCAATAAATAGTAGAATCCACTTCTCCACATGAAGTGGTGTCCTCCTTCCTCCAATTGATTTTTGGAGGTGTCTCCATGGATTTACAACTCTCCATGTAGAATATTTGTAGTATCTGATTTGAATACTTCCCTTGAGATACAAACAATTCCCCATCACTTTTCCATACTTCCAACATGAGGAATTAGTGCATGAGACCCATGTCCTTCATTTTGAATTCCCTTACAATTTCCTCCTTACAAGATCTAATCAGTTTCTCATCACTAGTTAAAATAAAATCATCAACATATAAGATAATAATAAACATTTTTCATTCTACCAAAATATGATAGAGGTTTGCATCCGCTTGACTGTTGGTGAAGACCAGATTGGTGAGATATTTTTCAATCCTAGTGTTCCAAGCACGAGGTGGTCATTTGAGACCTTACAATGCTCACTTGAGTCTGTACACATGAGACTCTCGATCAAATTTCTCAAAATGTTCTAGTTTCTTGATGTACACCTACTCCTCAACAACACCATTGTGAAAAGCTATTTTTATATCCATTTGTTTGATCTTCCACCCCATCTGTGCATCCAGTGCAAGAATTGATCTAATTGATGAGTACCTTGCTATAAGAGAAAAGGTCTCCTCATAGTTAATTCCCTCAACTTGAGATAAATCTTTGGCCAAAAATTTGGCATTATACTTCTCTATGCTTCCATTTTCTACATGTTTAGCCTTAAATATTCATCTTTAACCGATAATGGATTTATCTGTGGGTCTTGGGACCACTTACCAAACATTTTCCTTTATAATGGATTCATATTCCTCCACCATTACATGAACCCATACAGGATTCTCTACTACTTCCTCAAAAGAGGATGGCTCTGTCTCTACTAGCTCAATCATGAGAGCCTTTTATCTAGTGTACCTCTCAGGTGACCTCCTTTTCCTGCACAAATTTTCATTAGTTCCTACATTCTCCCTCAAATCCTTCACAAGTCTATCAACTTCCCTAGTTATTTTCCTACCTTCTTTGGATGGTTCTTCTTGAGTGAATGTATCCACTCTTTTCTCCTCAATTTGTGGCTTCTCCACAACTTCCTGGGGCTCCTCATTTGGAGCTAACAACGAATCTTCTGGTGGAATCTGAAGCTCCCTCTAAATACATCATCACATCACTTTCTCCTCATCAAAATTTACATCCCTTCAAAAAATGGTCATTCTGAGGGAAGGTAGGTACACACGGTAGTTGTGAGGATTTTTTGTGTAACTGAAAAATACCCCCAAATGTTCTACCAGCTTAAGCTTCTTCCTTAACTTTTATACATGGTAGTAAATAGACACTCCAAAAATACTGAAGTGTGACACATCTAGTTTTCACCGCAAGAAGGCCTCTCCCAGTGTAATCATACCAATAATTTGATGAGGAATATGGTTTTGCAAGTAGAGTGCTGTGTTTCACTCCTCTTCCCACAAATGTAGTGGTAGGCCTTGGTCATGCAACATAGCTCTCGCATCTCCCACAATGTTATGGTTCTTTCTCTCAGCCACCTCATTCTTTTGTAGGTTGTGGGGTGTTTTCATATCTCTTAAAATGCCTTATTTCACACAACAATTTTTGAATTCATTCGAAACATACTCACCTCCATTATTGCTCCTGAGAGCGTTCACCTTCTTTTTGTTTTATTTCTCAACCAATGCCTTTAATTCTATGAACTTGGAGAATGTCTCATCTTTATTCCGCACAAATAAGATCCAACACTTCCTTGAGAAGTCATCAATAAAAATAACAAAATATTTGTGTCTAGTAGTGGAGGTTGTTGAGAAAGGTCCATAAAAATCTTATTGAAACATTTCCAAGACTGCAAGTGCTTTGTTGTCTCAATCATGGAATTTTTATTTTTCATACTTCCCCAAGGTACATGCTTTGCATACATCATGTTGTTCAAGTTATCATTTCGGAAGGCCAATGGTTATTTTCTGCATAATATTTAAGGCACCATGATGCCAATGGCCAAGTATTATGTTTCAAATTTCACTAACATCATGGCTTTGTAGTTTCTTCGTCTTAGTATTTAATGTCACACAACTTTACACATATAGCTTATAGAGGTTCTTCACACAAACCTCAATCTGCTTCACCAATCCTGTCACTATGTCTCTTAGGAATTCTTTCCCTCTGATGAATATCACATCATAATCACGGTCTTCTAAAACTACAATAGAGTTTAGATTTGTCTTTAGGCCTGGAACAGACATGAAATCCTTGATTCGAAGAGGGGAACCTAAATCCCCTTGAAAGGTGACTCTACCAATCATAGTCGCATGGTACCTTCCGTTTTCCCCTAGCTCAATGTGGATATGGATATCTTTCTCATCGAGGCCACTGAAAAACTCTCTACACCCTGTCATGTGGAACAAGGCACAAAAGTCCATGTTGGAGATGTAAATCCCCTCTGCGGATAGAGGCGATCCCTACTAACCCAGATAGGGTCTAGAAACAATCAGACACACAGTTACGTAGGTCTCTAGTTACAAAAATGACAAAATATAACAAGTTGCCTACCTCAGGTCCTACGCAATGGTCATTAAAGAAAGGATGATGCTTCCCGTCCTCTGCTTAACACATCTAAACACTTGCACACATGCAAAGAAACATAATGATACACAACATAGAATCTAAATCTTGTAACCATACATCAGTCAGAGAGGATGTAATTCATTACATCAAAAAAAGGACACATGAATGAAACCATAATCAAAGTCACTTATCATTAATAATAACGAAAGAAAGATACAACCCAAGGCTCTGACGCTAGATCTTCTTTTGGTGGGTTGACAGCAGAGCACGTCTCAATGAAGCTTGTCGGAAATGGGACAAAGTTCTCTCTCTTTGGCTTGGCTCTCAAAGGCTATCTAGCGATAGTCTCCTTGCTACAAATTCAACTCTTCTCTAGTGCTATTAGGACTACTAGGACTACTAATACTACTAGCTTGCTAAGGGAAAATGGAAAGCATATATAGATGGTGTAAGACGAGTTGGGATCCCTACAATTGTGGGATTGGCCCTATCCTCAAGGAAGCTTCCATGATAGGTGGAAAAAAACCTCCCATACATGGAGATTCGAAGCCAAATCTCCCAACTCATTTTGGAGACTCGTTCAGGAGTTTGTTAAAATCAAACTTCAGCCATTTATTTTAAAAAAAAAATATTTATTAAGCTTGGCGTGAGCAATACACTGGGATAGAGCGCTAGTTGGCATGCCCTCTTTGGTGGATTTCCCTCATTGGCGCGAGGGATGAGCTGGCTGGTTGCGCCAAGGCCAAAAGGTTAGTTTTTAGGGTTGTCCAAAGGAAATTTTCTTCATAGGAATGATTGTCCTTGTCAAGGGGGATGTGATGAAAGTGGTTCCAGGTTATGTCACTACTAATAGGTCATGGAAAAGGCCCTCCAATGTGTGGGATGGGGGATTGCAGGGACGGTGAAAAATTACTATGTAACAGATGCCCCCTAAAGCATGAGGCCTGAAAGAGAGAGAGGGGTCAAATACTTTATGAGAACGTGCCCAACTAAAAACACTACTGTCGGAAAACCTGTGTAGAAAAATACAACTAATATCTCAAATACATGATATGTGGTATGGGAGCAGCCATCCATAACATAGTATACAGTAATCAGGATCCGAGGTATGGACGCAGCCATCTAGAAAGGATCAATAAGCAGACTCAGGTATGGTCGCAGCCATCCAATCAATGAGTCACGTAACCAATCATGATAATCCACAAAATCCTCAGCCTCGATTCCATTAGACAAAACCCAGGATCTTACACTCCATCTCGAACTGTACAAAGTACAAGTTCTAGCATGCGAATATGTGAGATGAAGTCGAACATGCAAGAACATCGTCTGATTACCAGCCAATGAAGAAAGTCGTTAACAGATGCGAGAGGAACCACCGATAATGAAGATGGCCCTTAAGTTACCATAGGTACAATCCACAGAATGTGAACAATGGGCTGGCATCGAACACCGGCAGAATCATTTGATCAAAGGCCAATGATGAAAACCTTGCGTCAAATGTGAAGAACCTGCCATTGAGGCATGCAGGCTCTAAGGTATCTGAAGGGAGTCTCTAAATCAGCTTCCTGGATAATGAGCTGAAGTCGACAGGAAGTGACCTTGATCGAAGGTGGGCCATAGTGTTTCCACATCATTGACGCGAGACAGAGGAACATAATGTTTGTGAATCAGGATCGGTCGAGAATCAGAGGAGGGTTGAAAAATGCAGAGGTCAACTTCTCTTGAACATATCAGCGACACAACACTGGATTTGGTAGTATTTGAAATCAAAAGATATGAGGTTATGATGATGAGGTAAAGAGCAGATGAGAAGTCAAAAAGGATAACCCAAACCCATGGAGGCAAGCATATAGCGAGATGAGATGTCCCCAACCCGACACGAATGCCGACAAGTTCCATGTTCAAGAGCGACATACTGCCGACATGATGATGATACTGGTTCCATTTTTTCCCCACCATTTCTGGCGAGTACCTCTTTATTTTTACACAAGCTTGAAGAGGATAACATATGGTTCTCATATAATTTTGTCCTTCGGACAAATCCAACCTAGTACACTTAACGAGCCCTAGGAAGGAGGAACTTGAGTATCATCATTACGATAGAATCTAATGTCATCAGGTTTTAACGAGTCTTATAAAGGAAGAAATCGGCGTCTTTTCATGTTTAGAGATTTTGAAAAGACAACGAAGAAGTAAACTCCAACAGTCCCTTTTCGTAGACAGTTTCTCAGATCTGGAAAGGTAGAAAATTGTGTCTGAGAAAACCTCCTAGCCACGATAGGCTAGCGTATTCCTTTTTCATAAATAATATATCCCAGCCTGAAAAATGGGTAAACTTATACTGGGTAGATGTTTTTTCACAGCCAATTTAATGAGCTCAAAACGACAAGCGACTTAGCATTCTTTTCATTTTTAGAGAGTCAGAAAAGAGCTAAAAGATGACTCCTCCTGTAGGAACGAGTGGTATAAAGGGAAGCAACTAGTTCTAGTGATGGTGGAACTTCTCAGAACAAGTAAAGGTTAAGATGATAGCTAACAAAACCACTCATCGCAGCGGTTCCTCAGGAATGGGTAAAACAACCAAGTGAAGGCATATAATCGACCAAGCAGATAGCGACGATAGAGTGAGAAAACCAAGGCTCATATAACAAAAACAAGCTGATAAAATGGCAATCACAACAGGTAAAATAGGAATGGTTTCATTTTTACACAATCTTGGAACAAAGATAAACTATGCTTGAAATCGGTTTCATTTTTACACAAGCTTGAAACGGAAACAAAATATGCTTGAAAAAGTAAACATGCCCTCATCATGGTGACTCAATTCGAAGTACATGCCCCCAAATATTTATTCCATATGAAAGGCATATGGAATGAAAGTTCAAGTTACGAGATCAAGAGAAAGACTCGACTAGGACTTTACGAGATCTTATCAAAAGACTCGAATTGAACAGGAAAGTGTTTCATTGTTTTAGCAAGGTTGACACATTAAAAGAACTATCCTCAAGTCCAAATTCATTTTTTGACAAGTTTGACATATTAAAAGAACTATCCTCATATGACCTTGTTTCATTTTTAACGAGCTTGACATAAGAAAACAAACTCTGCTCCGACCAGCTTGTTTCATTTTTTAAGGAGCTTGGCACAAGAAAACGAACTATGCTCCAAAGAGCTTGTTTCAATTTCTAAGAAGCTTGACACAAGAAAACGAACTCTTCTCTAAAGACCTTGTTTCATTTTTTAAGGATCTTGACACAAGAAAATGAACTCTGCTCTGACCACCTTGTTTCATTTTGTAAGGAGCTTGACACAAGAAAACGAACTCTACTCCAACCATATTGTTTCATTTTTTAAGGAGCTTGACACAAGAAAACGAACTGTGCTCTGAAGAGCTTGTTTCATTTTTTAAGGATCTTGACACAAGAAAACGAACTCTGCTCCGACCACCTTGTTTCATTTTTTAAGGAGCTTGACACAAGAAAACGAACTGTGCTCCGAAGACCTTGTTTCATTTTTTAAGGAGCTTGACACAAGAAAATGAACTCTGCTCCGAAGACCTCATCATGATGAATAAGATGTCATGGCTTCCAATAGTTCCACATCCGATGGAAGAAAAACATCTTGGAAGTCTGGACCCAATGGCCCCAGCACGTGATGCACAACGGCATCATCACTGAGTACAGGCACGGGGTAGGTAGCCACATAGTTGACCTGTAGTGGGGAAGATACAATGGGTGGATAACAACCAAGAAGGGATGATGGCGGGCCAGCTACCACCTCAGGACCAAAGAATGAAAGTTGATCAATGGTCACGTCCTTCATGTGGAAAACAGACCACATGAAAAGGGGGGGAGACAAGCGCTCCCATGGCATAGGTGTAATCACGTCCCAAGAGCAAATTGAAATCCAAGGGGCCTGTAACAACCATCACATCCATATGGATGGTTTTACCTCCCAAAGTAACAGGTAACCTTGGAAGGATCCCTAACGGTTGACTAGTTCTTCTGTTAAACGCCAACAGATTCTGCATAACAGGCACAAGCGGTAGAGAACCGAAATCTTGGCAAGTAGTTGAGGATAGAACACTAACACATGCACCTTCATCTATAACAGTGCTAGGTATCACCGGACCATAGTTTTGTACCATTATCTCAAAAGGCACATAAGACGGAAGGCGGTATCCTACGAATCGACTCCAATCAAAGGAAGCGACCAAAATACTTAGAGGGGCTACCATCGAACCAAGATGGTATTCCCCTGGTGTTATGAGAGAAGAAGGAGCATCCTCCATGATTTCCATCACAAATTCGAGAGGGGTATCCTCTGGGACCTCCATCACGGGAGGCAAAGGAGAAGCTTCTTGAGATATAGGGATAGGAAAATATTTCTCCAAGTCCGAGGAATATGAAGAAGCAAGAAGAACCTGAGGGATGTGAGGTCCACTCTCAATGGAAAAGACCTGGTGCACCGCTGACGGGGCCAGTTCAACTGATCCCACGACCAAAGGTTGTTCAAGGATGGATTCCTGAATTTGAATTTCTGAGGGAGCGGGATTGACCAAGGATGACTCTTGACCAATCATAGGATCAATTGGTGGAGGACTCAAAGAAAGTTATTTGTAAACAGCCGGAAGCCACGGCGCAGAAACAGCCGAGTTGTCCAAAACTTGCTTGGCTTCATCCATATATGGACAAAGGTGAATGGCATGGTGCCCCCCACACAAGTTATGGGGATTGGAAAGCTTACCCTGCTTCTTAGGAGCTTTACCAGCACTAGATGAAGACATGCCCCCAACCTGACTCCTGGAAGCCAAAGGAAATGGCGGACGACCGTTGGAATAGACTTGGAGCACCTTGGGAATGCTAGGGAAATCTCAAAGAAGATGGTTTCCCTGGCACAACATGCAATGGAACTTAAATTTCAGCGGAGGGTTGGAAGGGTTATCAAGAGCAGACGTTTTAGAAGTAGTAGTTGCAGCCTTAGCCTCTCTCTTATTGGAATTATTCTTATTTTTCTTCTTCTTCTTCTTCTTAGCCACCTGGTTACTTGAATCTACACTTTCACCAGGCGAAGTAGAAGAGGAGGATGCAAAAACAGGCGAAGAAGGGGAGAGGTCCACCTTGGAATCAACATGATGTTGCTCAGGCTGAGGAACTAATTGAACAGTATCCGAGACATTCAGGACCACAGAGGTTGAAAACAAATAAATAGGAAACCCAATAGTTAACCCAGGAAGGGACAATGTTGCAATATAAGGAGCACCAACATTTCCAAAAGGAGGAAAAGGACCAGGATTCCCTTCGGAGGGGATTCCTTGGTTGGTGAACTCTGGAAAAGTTGCCATCAAAGACGACCCAAAACAACACCCTAAGGAAACTAACTTTAACTGGGAATATTTCGTGGGAAGTTAATTTTTAAAACATTGAAACAAAACTCTGTCGTTTCATATTTTAAGAGTCAAGAAACGAGTAAAATATGACTCTATCTCTTTCAGTTTGGAAACAAGCGTGAAAGGACAAATGCTTGATGATCTTTTCAAATTTAGGGAGTCAGTAAAGATCAAACTGACTACTCTAGAACTCTAGGCAAGAGGGTGTACCAGATATCCGTGAACTGCAATATACACCTTGGCTCAAAAATGAAAGAGAAATCAGCCAAGGACTTGACGTACGTGCAGGCAATCTCCTCGAATGATGTGTCCGGATTATCACGGGTATAAGGCAGCAGACTAGGCTGCCTATGGATAAAGGATAGCAACCTAGTGGGGTCTCCCTTTATATACGCGATGGTATGGGGAGCACAAGTATGTACTAGTGCTGTCTAAAGCCAAGAGGTGAACGACAGCTACTAGGTTTAACGACGCCGAAACACGTCACTAGCCTAGACCTCTAGATATTTCGTTAATGTTTCAATGCTACCTTAAGGTAAATTGAATAAATTTTAGAGTTTTTCTTCAATTATGTTTAAATTTCAGGCCCTATGTAATGTTATGTCTCAAAGATCCTCTAAATGCACACTACATGCCACTACAAATCACTTTGTTCGATGAATAGCTAACTACGGGAAGGTTGAGAGTTTTTTCAAACAATAACAAAATGATCACAAAAAAACCATTACTGTCTCTAATGCATGTTAATGAAACTAAAATATTTTCCTTTAGAATTATATAACACTAATAATGCAGAATTTTTTTTAATTTTCACTAACTAATCAAAAAGAGAAAGATTTGTTTTTGTATTTTTCAATGTTTTAGAGCACAATGCACCAAACGAAATGAAAAACTAATGAGAAAACCAATTTGAGAAATGATAACAAAATATTAGAAACAAGAAAGTTCACTCAATGCAAAACACACAATCAGAACTCAAACGGATGAAAGAAATCCTTCAAATCAAACAGGAATCCCAACAGAAACTCATACGAACCGTGTGATCTAGGCTTGAAATGAGACAAAGAAAAACTCGAATGAACAAGAGAGAAATCACTCAAATAACTCAATGATACAATGGAAACCAACCAAACGAATGCAAGGAAGCAAAAATAGAGTTGACTGAATGAGAAAAACCAAGAAACTCCTACGGGAGGCTCAACACACAATAACACCTAGATGCCCTAGGGATAGAATGTAAAAATGATAGTAGAGGGAAAAAAACTTGAGGATGGAGCTCACACATAGTCAAAAAGGACTTCAAAGCACTCAGGCAGTTGGAAAAATGACACCAAAATGAAAAATCAAGCTCAAAGGGCTTAGAAACAAGCAAACCCTAGCACCACACAGGGTTGGCGCGACTATTTGGCAGCATCTAGCACCAAAACAGGGTTGGCGCAGGCGCCTAACTAGCAACAAGCGCCAACGGGCGCGACTGTCAGGCTAAAAAGAATGCCAATCGAGTTTACTAATGACAGGAATGAAAAAGAGCAAGAAAAGAGTAGATCAGGTATGGTGGGGGCTGAACAGAGGTTCTACACCAAAAAGAAACAAACCAAAAGATAAAATCAAGCAGACAGAAGCTAAAAGCAACCGAAAGAGACAAGAAAAACTCCAACCAATCTCCCCATAATGGTCACCAGTTTGTTGGAGAGGTAAATCCCCTCTGCGGATAGAGGTGATCCCTACTAACTGAGATTGGGTCTAGCAACAATTAGGCACACAGTGACGCAGGTCTCTAGTTACAAAAATGACAGAATATAACAAGGTGCCTACCTCAGGTCCTACACAATGGTCATTGAAGAAAGGATGACACTTCCCATCCTTCGCTTTGGCAGATCATGATCCTTCTGCTTAACACATCTGAACACCTGCACACATGCAAAGAAACACAACGATACACATCATAGAATATAAATCTTGTAACCATACATTAGTCAGAGAGGATGTAATTCATTGCATCAAAACAAAGACACATGAATGAAACCATAATCAAAGTCGCTCATCGTTAATAATAACGAAAGAAAGATACAACCCAAGTCTCTGACGCTAGATCTTCTTTCGGCGGGTCAACAACAGAGCACGTCTCAATGAAGCTTGTCCGAAATGCGACAAAGCTCTCTCTCTTCGGCTTGGCTCTCAAACGTTGTCTGGCAATAGTCTCCTTGCTACATATTCAGCTCTTCTCTAGTGCTATTAGGACTACTAGGACTACTAATACTACTAGCTTTCTAAGGGAAAATTGCAAGCTTATATAGATGTTGGAAGAGGAGTTGGGATCCCTACAGTTGTGGGATTGGCCCTATCCTCAAGGAAGCTTCCATGATAGGTGGAAAAAAACCTCCCATACATGGAGATCCGGAGCCAAATATCCCAACTCATTTTAGAGACTTGTTCAGGAGTTTGTTGAAATCAAACTTCCACCATTTATTTTAAAAAAACAATCTTTATTAAGCTTGGCACTAGCAATACACTGGGACAGAGTGCTAGCTGGCGCGCCCTCTTTGGTGGATTTCCCCCATTGGCGCAAGGGCTGAGCTGGTTGGTCAGGCCAAGGCCAAAAGGTTAGTTTTTAGGGTTTTCCAAACGAAATTTTCTTCAGAGAAATGATTTTCCTTGTTAAGGGGGATGCCATGAAAGTGGTTCCAGGTTATGTCACTGCTCACAGGTCACGGAAAAGGCCCTACAATGTGCGGGATGGGGGATTGCAGGGATGATGAAAAATTACTGTGTAACAGTCCAGATAGAAAATGCTCCCCATCACTGTGGTTCCCATGCATGAGATATGGGTGAATTCAAGCTCTAACTATGAAGCGAAGGCTTCACCAATTACTCCTCTTGATTTCTTCTTGCTATAATTTTTGTGTAGACACTTCAAGGCATAGTTCCCAAATTCATGACAACTAAAGCATTTGATTTTAGAAAAATATCTCTTCTTGCACCCTTGGATGGATTCTAGGTTGGTTCAAGATTTCTTCACTTTTACCTTCTTCCATTTCAAACCTATGAAAATTTTTCTTCATCCTCTCCCTTGGAGGAAGTCCCATATTTGGTATTTTTCCTTATTTCCTCTTGTACCAAATAGGACCATAAGCATTCCCAATTCGGTAGTTTCTCCTTCCCGTGCATTGAATATTTGTAGCTATGCCAACTCTTGGGAAGGCCTAGAAGTGAAAGGATTACCATGTAATATTCTCCAACATTAACACCAACCCAACCAAGCTAATCATGAACTTGTGTGAACCTGCTCAGATATTACAGAATAATGCCATTCTTCTACATCTTGATATTTTGAAGTTTGTCTTTGAGGGCCAATTTCCTATGGTCGTTTCTATTATGGAATAGACATGTCAATGCCTGCCACATTGCATAAGGAGTTTCTTTCCCATGGATATTTGAGACAATGTGCTATCTCACTCCCTCCAAGGTTATTCTCCTTGCCTTGGCTACATATTTCATTGATTGGGCTAGGTTCCGTGCATCATATTCCTATGGTTTTTCAATATCTTTCTTGACATATTATAGAAATTCATCATCATCCAACACCACCTCTATAAAATCCATCCATGAAATGGAATTTGAGCTGCCTTTTAAGGCATACTATAATATCATCCCACTAAAGGTCGTCTTCCCAACTATACTACAAATTTGAACCTCCTGAGAAACAACTTCAACAGTCCTATTCTAATGTGGATCCAAATTTGATACCGTGTAGAAATTATGGTGTATATTTTCAATTCCTGATGAAATTTTAATCAAAATAAATAGACACAAACCTACTCTACTACTCCACAGAATGCATTTCACAATTTAGAGCATCAATCACAAACATGCAATGTGAAATAACACACATGCGCATAATATTTTTCCAGGGGAAAGAAATCTACTAAAAACCCCTATGTATGTTTGCATTAATATAATGATTAGAGATGTATTACAATTTCTATCTCAATCTGAGCTCAATCGGAAAGTAAATAACCTATCTCTCTGCTCACTAAGAAGCTCTGACCCAGACATAGTCCATTTTTTCCTTTGCTTCAACTCCTATTTCCTTACACAATTCATGGGGAAATTAGGCCCCTATTATGTAGGAATTTCCTCCAAAATTATTGTGCAATTCCCAAGGTTGATCATCTGAATGCATGCAACACATGTAAATTCAAGACTAGTCTACAACTAATGTTACACTACCTTGGAATCTCCAACATTGTTTGGGAGATTGAATTAACTGCATGAACTAGTTATGTTGGGTTGATTGATAAGTTAACTGGATGATCATTGTGTTAGACTGAAGTCTCACTACACAACTGACCATCCACTAGTTCCTCCAACAATTAGAATTAGATTAACTGAAAACAACTTGAAATAATTGACCTTGATTGCTAAAAAATAACAATCAGACATGCTTAACTGAATTCAAAGTCCTCTAAATTGAATTTAACGAATGAAATTGGTGACAAAAGTCATTTAACAGAATTTAACTGCATCCAAATTATCTATTGATGTGGAAATTTGAATCTTCTCAATTTGACAAAGGGAAAATCAAATTGAGACTTTCTTACCGCATTTTTCAACACTGAGCAATAGTAAACCAAGAGCACCATATTATCCATCCATTTTTCGACTATATACAGCTTTTGCAAATTTGGACCTATGCATCTTCATGGTTTTTGTTTACATCTAGTATCAATACAATCTCTGCAAAGTATTTTGTTTGTCACAATATACTTGATTCATTAGTTGATTTACAGAACATACATCTTTGTATGATTTTAATTCAAAGGAAATATCTAAATACCTCTATTAACATATTTAGCTCGAACAAATATAATTAAAATCTTAGTCCATTACTTGAACATCTCCAATTGTGTATAACAGAAACGTAGTGTCATAAATTATACATGCAATAACTACAATTTTCTAAAAGAAATGAAATTCTATAAGTGCAAGAAATATAATAAAATTCCATCATGCCCACTAAATCTTGTAGATCTTATATAACTGCTACGAAGGGATCAATATCCCATTGAAATAAATCAATATACCTCTACAATTTATGGATATACACAAGCTCTAAAGAGGCACTAAAGACATTTTTAAACCAACAATTACTATGTAGTATCTGAAGAAACATAGTATAATTCAAACCTGTGAATTGGGAATTTCAAAAAATCCATCACAAGTTTCTGAATTATGTTTGAAATAAGCCTCTTCAAACCATATGTTCAAATTATATGAGCCAACAATCCCTAAAATAAAGTGAATTTGAGGCCAAATAGAGCTAATAGAGTGCATATTTCCATTGGATCACTACCCAAAGAGGAATGATGCGTGCTTCAAGTAATTTTCTCCAATCTTGACCAACTTAAGAAACGGTCGCTCGAACTAGTAATTTATCATTTTTACAACTATCGCCATGGTTATAACTTGAAAAATATCACAAGCCTTGTACAAATCCTATGTTCAATGCAAACCTCAGATACGAGGTGTATTTATCCTTCACCTGGCGCAACTCTTTCAAAAGAAATTACATAGCTTGTTTACACCTTGACCAAGCCAATAACATGTTTTCTGCTTCCATGTCTAATTTCGCACCATCATTTCAACTCAAACTTTGGAAAAATACCATTGAGACATCAGGCCAAACAACTATGGATGTTCTTACACCATGTAAAGAAATATAAGAAGAAAAATAATAATATCATAGATAATGAAATTGGAAAAGAAGGCATCAAGCCTTAATTACTTTCATTATAACACTCATCTTCTAATGATACAAATTTATAATACATTGATGAAAAAACCTCATATGTTCTCACCTTGATACCTGAAAAAATAGATAAACAAGGATGAGAGAAAATAGGACCTAAAAACTCTAGAAACATGTCTAGGATAAAAAATATATCCTAATATGTGAAATAAATAAAGGTGGTACATTAGGAATTAATTATTTTTTATGTGAGAACGAGACTAATATATCAAAGCCTCATTACTCCCTTTGTGCTAGAGCCTCATTTCTACCTCTATGTTGGAACCTCAATGCTCCATCAACAATATGATAAGCTACAATTAGACTAAGTGAAAGGAATTCTAATACCTAATCATCCAGGAAATCAAAACACTCCAGGTTGAATTTAGCATCAACATATCTCTTCATTCACAACACATTATGAATCCATGGTTGAATTTATAATGTAGGTATCTCAATACCAAGTTTGTGACATCCCAATATGCATGTTCAGGATGTATCTCGCTCAGGGTACATGCTGCAAAGAAAGGATCCATTTGAATACCTCCTCATCTTGGGATCCACCAAATCTGAATATGAATAGGAGTCTCTCAACTAATTTATTTTAATCTATCATTCCAAGTCTCTGACAACATACTTCCCTTGAAAAGGAAGCTCTCATCATGTCTCTATTAGACTTTTAATCTCAAGAAGTGCATCACTTAGGCTCAAAGTTCAACTCCTTCGAGTATTAAATAATGTGATGATCTAATATTGTTAGAAATAAATTATTATCACTTAAAATCAAGCATCAAAGACATACCTTCAATCTTGAAGATAGGCTAGTCTCTGCATCATATGTCCATCAATCCAAGAATATCAAGCCCATGGGACTTGCTTGAGTCCATATGGGGATTTATTCAATTTGCAATCATGAGTCTCCATCTCATTTTCATAAAAGCCTTGAAGTAGACTTAGTTACATCATGGAGGAAGCCAACTTCACATATCTTTCATAAAAATCCATCTAGAAAAACTTCTACCATCTTATCATAGTCCTTTCCTTCTTATATCATATTCCTTATTACAGTTGAACTATCTACCATGGAAGCACCTGATGATGCTGCATATTTTTCATCTAATATTATCCTCTCATGAAGGACATATTTCTCTTATATAATTCTATTCTTAGAGCATATCATCTAATTGTTACATCGAATCTAACAATCTATTCCCTCTTAATACGAAGCCTCTTCAGTAATAGCCATAAACCTTAGAGACTGCAATCCTTTCTTCGAGGTTTGAGCTCTTGTCCATTTTAAAGTGCCACTTAAATAATGGGGTGGATCTACATCCTCCTTAAACTTTATATTTAGGAATTGGTTCTTACATCCATATAATGTACCCGTTGACCCTAGAACAAGAGAAAAAACAATAACAGAAAAATAAATAAACATAATGAAATTGTACCTTATGATGAAATAGGACACTTCATATTCTAATATCTCTATTAGGAGAATAATCTATATTTTGAGCTTCCTCAAGTTGTCATCATATGTTTCAAGCTTCATCTAGAAGACACTATTATGTTTCTTCTCTAGATATGAGAGTGGCTACTTCATTTTCCTACACCAACTCCCTCTTGGAGCAAACTCTTCATGCATTATTCTTTATCTTAATTTCTGTCAAGATGGATATGCTTCCTTTATCACATCATCATCCAAGGATTTAAGGAAATAATAATTTTTTTAGCGAACTACTCATGCAGGAAGAATAAATAGTAGTCTAATAATATAAATCAATATAAACAATAGAAATGTCACAAATAAGTAACATAAGTCTTGAAATTACTTATATTTGATGAGGATTGTAGGAAGCTATCAACTGCCTCTTTATCTTATCCATCAACCATATGTCAATAAGAAATTATTCCTCTTGAACACCACCAGTATTCTCATTTCCAGATCCTTAATCTCCCTCTTGGGAAGCCATCCCAACTATCAATGTACAATATGACCAATGGATTTGCATCATACCATCTCATATTGGGTAGGAGACAAGCCCAACTAGGGTTACTCTAAATTTGTCATAGCTTTCAATGATTAGAGCATATTATGAATATTTTGAATCACACTAGGGATCCAATTCTATAGAACCAAAGAATTTTCCATATCCAAGGCCACTCCTAGGGTTTTTCCCAAACCCTAACCTTTATTTTTAAGAACAAGGGCTCCCAAGGGTTTCCTTCAAAACCTAAAATTCTTGTAGGTCTCCAACATCTTCATCATTTTTACTCTACTTCATGAAGAAATACATCATGGGTTTCTACATGAGGATGATCTTCAATGGATTTTCTTAGCCTAACATTGACATGATGTTAAAATTTTAAGGGAAATATAGTTCTTCGTTTTAGATAATTGCATTTTCAAAACCTTTTTTTTTCAACATTTTCACATTACATTCACCCCATATCATCATATTAGATTATATAGACAAAACATTAAATTTCACATTGCATCGCAAAATTAAGGGACATAAAAATGAAATCATACATAATAGAGACACTAGGATTTTGGGTCAGAGACCAGGGAAAAACCCCAAATGGGGGAAAAAATAGAATCAATTCTTCTTCTTCTTATATATTCATCCAATTTCCATCTAAGATACAAAGTAAAATTATAATGAGACAAAAATGTTTCAATGTAAATCACATTAGTCCTCTTAGGGCCAGCCGTAGACCATATAAGATCTTTATTAGATGGAAACATACAGGAATATCAAGGAGCCATTCAAAAGCCCTCGATGAGACCTATACTAATTCTCCTAGTGATCAAAAAACGAAATCATATTAAGGCCTACCTCTATATCACTGTAACAAGTAGAATGTATCCTAGTCTCAAATAAAGCACATGATACTACCATAGGAGAAAGTGTCATTTATATGTGTCATGGTCAATCATTGTCAAGTATTATATCATCACCATACATCATCGTCACAACATTTCCATAAGCCAAAAAATCATTTCCATACATCACTGCCATAAACAAAAGAATCACTATCATACATCATTGTCATAAGCACAAGAATCATTATCATACATCACTATCATAAGCACAATATACATCATTGTGATAAGCACAAGTATCACAACCCAATCACCGAAGATTACCTTTCTAAAACTCAGTGACCTAGGGAAAACATTATAGCACTCTTACTGTCATCCTTCCACTCTTGAGATCATTGATGTAGAGCCAAAACCATATGCTCACTAAAAACCTTTATTTTCCTTTAGAAGATACTATACTTAAGGATTTTCTGAGAGTCCCTCTACACATGTACATAATATTCTCTACCAACAAATGTTCAACACACTAAATAACCCATACATTACTAGAAAAACAACAACATGAAAAGATTGATCATGTAACTTTACAAGATGTCACCTAACCCCTTGTAATTGACATATTTCTAAGAATGTTATGACTGAAATTCAGCCTAGGTTACAGTTCTCTCTAGCTACATTAAAATCAATCAAATACCATACCTTAAAACTCTCCATAACCCTCACTTCTATACTCTAAACTTGTTACGTTGGTCCCTCAAAGGATGCGGCCTAGTCCAAAAAATCCATTAGACTTCATGACATACTAAAATAGCCTTATTCTAGGTGTCTCATCCCTCCAATAAGGTATAAATACTTGTGTCCTAATTACAAAATATCAATGCCAAAATATCTTCCCAAAAATCATCTCCCTCACACATCTAGTATCTACCTAACTTGGCTACTCCAAACATAGAAAAATATGTCAATAAAAATTGTCCTTTCTTCCCTTGGATTTTCTCCTATAATATTTAACTACCTTAGATAAAGATGCCATAGATGACTTCTTCCACATACGAAATATGATTTCAGTACCAAATGGTGGAGTTTAGGTTCCAATTTATAGTTGTCATGTCGAGGTCCATCCATTGGGTAGGTCGACTTGAGAATTATAAGGATGAAAATTTCCTTGTATCAAATTTAAATGATCTTTGTTTCTTGGAATTTAGGTAAAATTGAAGAACACCCTTTTTTAATTTTCTCATAAGTTCCTTGATATTGAATTCAACATAGATTCTAGCCCAAATAAATTATGTCACCTCAAAGAATAATGAGAGGGGTGCCAATATTATTTGAACACATCAATAATAATTTACCTTTATCCAATTTTGAATTATTTTATTGGGAAATATGGTTTCTTCTTGTGGTATATATAGGCTTCTCCTTTGGGTAATTGGAATTACCTTGGAGAAATTCATCCCAAAGCTTCAAAAATTTCAACAAATTTACCTTATAACCATGTAAAGTGCCTAGATTAGCATAGTATCCCAATGATGTGTGGAAAAGGAGTCATATGAGTTCAAAAGAAATGGTCAAAGGGGAAAAAAGGAGTATAATAGAAACAAAAATATCCTCAATTAACAAGCCCAATGCCACTTGAATTTGAATAAGGATACTCTAAAAAGTTCAATATTGTAACTCTAGTTAAGTGTTAAAGTAGTAAAACTTAACCACCACTAGCATATTATGCTATGTTATAATTGGTCCACTAGGAGGAAAAGGGATTCCATTATATTCAACTGCATTTTATTCCATAAACAATCAAAGTAGTTATGTGAGGGACATAGAGAGAGAGAGAGAGAGAGAGAGAGAGAGAGTTTGCTATAGAAATCAATGAGCCAGAAGCATCACCCTTTAGTATTTGCACCATTTTAGTTCAAAGAAAGAGAGATAATATCTTGTGTTATTATGGTTTTCTATGGGTTTTAGGCTATTTTTCTATGTTATAATTTGGCCACTAGGAGGTAAAGGGGTTCCAATATATTCAAGTGCATTTTATTCCACATATGATCAAAGTAGTTGTGTGTGTGTGTGTGTGTGTGTGTGTGTGTGTGTGTGTGTGTGAGAGAGAGAGAGAGAGAGAGAGAGATGGTTTGTGCTCAATAGAAATAAATATTTTCACCATTTTAGTTCAAATAAAGAGAGCGAAAAAAAATCTCACCTTATAGTTTCATTTTATCCCTAATGGGTTTCCTAGGTAATATCTTGTGTTATTAAGGTTTTCTTAGTGATTTTTGGGCCTTTGTTCCCTATTTTCTACATCTTTATATTTTTTATGCATACACGATAAACAGAAGCTTGAGAATTCTAGAAATCTATCGAAAAATTAATCCTCATAATATAGATTTCATAGTTCAATAATTTTTTAATAAATATGTTGTAATGAATTGTCTAGTTGAATATCCATAATAGTTTGTAGATCAATTTCTGATATTCCTTTATTATTCCATCACAGAAAAAGTATAGGAAACTACCACTAGTTGTGTCATGGAGAATATAGATAGAATGTAATATAATTATTTTTTAAGAAAAGGTAATATTGTAATATATAGTGGCTGTTTGGGTGATTTATTTTATTACTTTAATTAAAATTTCTCTAAATATAATATCTCATAGTATTCTTGAAGCTCATATCATAAATAAAATTAGTCCTTAGGGTTCTTTTCATAGGGCCAGCTAGGATGAGGGTCATGATTATGGTCTTGGTTTCTAATTACACATATGAAAAAATATTTTTTTTATGAAAATCCAAACATAAGGGTTGACACAAATAATTTGGATGAGCTCAAAGTTGTAATATTCCAAAATAGGAAAAGAAAAAATATTGAACATAAAACTAGAAATTGCAATGAATATAAATATATCAAAGCATGAGACAAGTGTATAACCATTCCATTATGTTTAATAGAAGAAAATAAGTATAATGTCTTTAGGAAAAGGTCTCTCAAGCTAGGAAAATACGCCTCCCATGATCCAATCCATCAAAATCTGAAATGATGCTAAAACATAAAATGTTGGAATGTTATGACTACACAGTCCAAGATTATAGCTGGGAAACAAAAATATATAGATCTGTTGATATAATGCTCAAAAGGTGCCAGGAATAGAGACCTAAGCTCCCAAGCACAATTCCAAGACAACCGAGAAAGGGTTTCCAGAAATACACTGTGAAAAATGCATCCCCAGGGATGAATAGTGCTCTGAAACTCCATGAATGCAGGGAGGTGGATGGTATGGAAATAAAATAGCTGAAGCTCCTCCCAATAGATCCTCCCAATGAAATTTTTCTCCCTCCACTAGGAAACTAGCTCACAAAATGGGTCTCTCAAGCCTCCACTGCAACTGCCCTGCAAAATAACACATTTTTTGAAGGAGACTGCACTGTGGTATATGGTTGAAGCTTGGCATGATGTAGGATTGTGGAATGAAGCTCAATGTATCTCTCCTAAGTGGGCACTCTAAGTCCCCTGAGGATCGGTGTGGGATTTCCGCCCGGTAACACCCTTGTTCTAAACAACACAACAGACTCCGCTAAATAGTTGAAGGGTGCAAAATTTTATAATACAATAAGACATAAAAAATAATCAAAATGCCTTATATGTCTGTCATCCCCTTACTTATATTCTTGGTGAGATTCCTCACCCTTAGCCCCAGTCATTAAAGATGCTACTCCCATGCATACACTCCTCCACCATAACTGCGTTGTCCTCCACTATCTCCACTCTCTCCATGGCAGCGCTGTTAATTTGGTCAACCTTGACCCCATCCACATGAATTGACCCCATTCACACTAAGGGTTTCTTTATTTCAGCTATCTACATTGATTCACCTTCACACTAGAAGTGGTTTTATTCCTACTAAAGAGATTTAAGGTTCTCTCTACCCACTTATTCATCTAAGTTATGAATGAAAGAAAAATTTATAACTCCAACTAGGTAAAAGCTAACTAGGAATATTATAGTCCTCCCCTCCAAAATGTTTCTTGTCCTCAAGAAACTGGAAAGACAGATGTTGCAAAATCTTCTCTCCTTCCCAAGTGGCATCATCATATTTTAGATTCCTCCATCAAATCAGATACTCTTTAATCACCCTGCTCCTTAGTTGCCTCTCTTGAGTGTCCAAAATAGTTTTTTGTTGTAAAACCAGATGGCCCTCATAATCAATAGGTGGGAAATCCATGGTGGAAACCACATGTTGTCCCATGGCCTGCTTGAGGCATGAGACATGAAAAATGTTATGGATCTTACTCCCAATGGGGAGCTCCAACTGATATGCTACCTCTCCAACATGATGGATCACCTTGTATGGTCCATAGAATCGGGGCTTAAGATTCTCAGCCCCCTTTTCCTTCTGTGAAGACTATATGTAAGTCTAAATACAGAGATAAACTAAATTATCAACCTCAAAATTCCTCTCTATCCGACCACGACATTCCTACAACTTCCGTTGATTCTAGGCTGTAGCAATGTTGTCCTTGAGAGCGCAGAGTATATCCTAGCTCTCTTTGATCCACTCCTCGGCTCTAGGAGCCTTGATTTCTCCCAAAATCACATCAACAAATGATTGAACCACCATACCCATAAAGAGCTCGAAATGGATACATGCCGATGGACATGTGAAAAGTTGTATTGTAGAAATACTCTCCAAAATGGATCCAGTGCAGCCATGCTCTTTGCTGCCCCAAAACATAGTTTCGTAAGTACCCTTCCAGTAAATTTTTTACTATATTTTTTTTTTCCATTGGTCTGACAGTGATAACTACTACACGGTGTCAACTCAGTACCCACTAACCGAAAAATCTCCTACCAAAAGCCACCCTTGAAGCAGCTATCTCAATCATTGACTATGGTCTTAGGAGGACCATGGAGTCTAAAGAAATCTCTAAAGAAGAGCTTGGACACCTGTGAAGTATTATATCATGCAGAAATAGAAAATAAATCTGAATTCGTTGTTAGTTGATCAACAGCTACAAAGATACAATCCTTACCCTGTACTGTAGGTAGATCGGTGATGAAATCCATGGAGATACATTCCCATTTTCCTTCTAGAACAGGGAGTGGTTGCAACAATCCTGTAGGATGGTTGTTCTCTCCTTTGTTCCGTTGAAAAAATATGCACTCCTTGATGTGTTGGAGAACATCCTTGTTGAGACCCTTCCATGAGAATCTCTCCCGAATGGCCCGATATTTCTTGGTGAATCCTTGATGGTCAGAAAGTGGTGAATCATGTGTTGCATGCAAAATATTTTCCTTGAGTCTAGAATCTCTAGTCAAGAATATTTGGTCTTGGTAATAGATGATCTCATCCATCACTCTAAACCTCTCATTGGTCACCTTTCCATCTAGGATCTCACATGCAAAGCAGTCTTTGGAATACTCCACCAACAGTTGGGCCTTGCAATATGTATCCACACTCATCAATGAAAACGTTGCTGGTCTCCATGATAGAGCATATGATACCACGTTTCTCTTCCCTTTGACATATTCAATGTCAAAGTCATATGCTTGGATATTACTTACCCATTTATGATGCCTCTCATGCAGTTGCTTCTCCTCAAGGAAAAACTGAAGAATATTGTGATCAGTCTTCACTCGGAATATTTTTCCTAACAAATACTGCCATAAATTGGCTAATGCATGCATGATAGCCAACATTTCCTTATCATATATAGAGTACAACCTCTTATGATGTAACAACTTCCGACTCTGAAAATTTATGGGTTTACCCCCTTGCATCAAGGCTACTCTGATATGCCCTGCCCTGAAGCATCACATTCTAACACAAAGGGTTGGGTAAAATTCGGTAACACTAACACCGGGAAGCTACTCATCACCTCCTTGAGCCTATAAAAGGCCCTCTTCATTGTTTCCATCCAACTAAAGGCTCCCTTCTTGGTCAAATCTGTAAGTGGTGCTGCTAGTTGAGAGAACCCTTTCACAAAATTCCGGTAGTAGGTACATATTCCTACAAACCCCCGAAGCTCTATTACATTCTTTAGCTTAGGCCAATCTCAAATAGCATGGATATTCTCCTCATGAATCCTCATTCCATATACTCCAATGATGTGGCCCAAGTAGAGAATCTCGGTGAGCCCAAACTCATAGTTGGAGAGCTTATCATAGAATTATTGCTCCTCAAGAATGTGTAATACTATCTCAGTATGTTGCAAATGCTCCTCCCATGTGTGGTTGTAAATAATAATGTCATCAAAGAAAACCAACACAAACTTCCTCAGATGACCATGAAAGATATGGTTCATGCAAGACTAAAAAGTAGCCAGAGCATTGGTTAACCCAAAGGGCATCACCAAGAACTCAAAGTGGCCATAGTGAAATCTAAATGCAATCTTGGGGATATCTTTATCCTCACCCTGATCTGATGGTACCCCGACCTCAAATCAATATTTTAAAAGTACTTTTATCCCCTTAGATCATCCATCAACTCATCGATCCTAGGAATTGGGTGTCTATTCTTCATTTTTTTCTTGTTAAAATCTCTATAGTCAATGAAAATCCTTAATGTCCCATCGTTATTGTTTACCAAGACCACAAAAGAAGCAAAAGGATTGGTGTTGGGTCGGGTATGTCCTAAAGCCAATAGCTCCTGAATGGCTTTTTCAATCTCATCCTTATAGGATTTGGGATGCCTATAAGGTGTGGTGATCCTTGCTTGGATCCCCTGGTCCAAATCAATAGTGTGTTGAAATCCTCTGTTAGGTGGCCTCCCTGGTGGTATATCTCCAAATACTATACAATAATGATCTAGAATAGACTACACGTCTAGGTGTATTGGTGCACCCTTTCCTCCTACCTCTAACATACGTAGTTCCATTGCCCACTCTATGTATCGTCTGCGCAAATCAGCCTCCATCCTATGTTCTGAGACAATTTGGGGTGGATAGGTGCACATTTCCCTGATTTATGTTGCTTACTTCTCCCCTTATTTTCCATTCCATCTCCAAGGTTTCCCAATCAGTGGTGACCTTCCCCAAGGTGATCTACCATTGAAAACCCAATATTACATTGTTGTATGGAATGTGAACCACAAAGAAGTGGTATGTCAATGTGTAAGTCCCAAAAGAGATAGTTAGTGCCAGAACATACTTAACACACTGCATGGTTCTAGCTCCTATAAGCAATACTGAGAATCCCTCAAAATAATCTATGGGAATGCCTCTCGTCTACACTAAATGAGTATCAATAAATTTGTGGGTAGCCCCACTATCTAACAACAATGATACTCTCCTCCGCTGAATTGTGCCTCTAACCCTCAATGCTAGATACTTGGGAACTCCCCACAAAGCTGAAAGAGTCCCTCCAGTTGGAGAAAATACTCCATTCACACCTCCTGGAGGTGGTGCAACTCCTCCTTATGCTAGAATGATGGTATCCTCCTCTAAGTATTATTCTTCCTCCTCTTCAGCATCAGTGATCACCTCAATATAATTTTCCTTCCCGACATCACACCGATGACCTGATGCCCATGGCTCTTGCCAAGTGAAGCAAAATTTTCTCCTCCTTAGATATCCCTGGAAATCATCACCAAGAGGTCCCATTTCTTGGTTCTCCTTTGATGGAGGAAAATTCACATCTTTTCCCTTTGCTCTAGAAGAAAACTTCTACTGTAATGGGGCCTTTTCCCTTGGAAAATCATGTTGCAAATCTCTGCCCTCTCAATAGCCTCTTGGAGCGTAGTTGGCCTAGTGGATTTCACCAACCCATGCAAAGTATCTTCTATCCCATCAATAAACATATATACTTTCATGGCTGTATATAGATCGAACACCATAATTGAAAGTTTTAGAAATTCAGAGATATAAATCTCTGGAAATTTGGTTTGCTTAAGCTTAGCTAGATCAACAAAATGAGCTTTTAGATTTCCGTGGTCAAATATTTTCACCAACCTCTAGGTAAATTCAGCATAAGCAGTGACAATAACATTCCATAATGTAGATAGACCATGAAACCACCGCTCATGTGCTTCACCTTCAAGGTGCAATGCTTATATCTTAATGGCCTCCATCTCTGAAACTCGGTTTAATTGAAAATAGGTATCCAACTTCTCTACCCATGCCTTGGCTATGCACTTGGGTGACCCATAAAAAGAGGGCAGAAAGAATCCACCCATAGTATGTTGCATATAATTTTTCTCCATGTACCCTTCACCTCTATTTTGATTATTGGGTCTTCTATTATCCTTGATTTGATAGAACTCTTCTAATTTCGGGTGCTCCTTGAACCTCTAAGATTGAGATTCATACTCTAAGAAATAATCACCAAGAGTTTCCTCCCTTTTTGGTCCTTCAACCTCATTTCCTATTACTAGGAATGTAGGCATGGTGGAGCGTTATGAAGAAGGCTGAAATGTTGGTTGCTCACACCAATCATTTAAGGTGCCAGAACTCTCTCCATGTTGAAATCCTCTAGGGAATTCCTTTTGTCTTTCTAACCTCATCTCCTTAATTTCTTTGGAAATATTATTCATGGTTTGGTGAAGAATTTTTGGAAATTCTATTTCCTCCATTTCTATAGATATTATAGATGTAGTGCCCCACAAGCTGAGCCAAGAATATGCTTTGATACCACTGTAATATTCCAAAATAGGAAAAGTAGCAATATTGAACATAAAACTAGAAATTATAGTGAATATCAATACATAAAAACATGAGACAAACATAGAACCATTCCATTATGTTTAATAGCAGAAAATAAGTACAATTTCTTGAGGAAAAGGTCACTCGAGGTAGGAAAACAAGCCTCCCATGATCCAATACATCAAAATATGAAATGCTGCTAAAAAATAAAATGCTAGAATGCTATGACTGTGCAATCCAGGAGGGAATAACTACATCTAGGAAATATAAATATATATATCTTCTAATATAATGCTCAAAAAGTGTCAGGAATAGAGATCTAAGTTTCCAAGCACAATTCCAAGACAACCCATAAAGGGTTTCCTAAAATACACATGGTGAAAAATGCATCCCTAGGGATAAATAACACTCTGAAACTCCATGAAGGTAGGGAGGTGGCTGATATGGAAATAAAATAGCTGAAACACCTCCCAATAGATCCTATCAATGAAATTTTTCTCCCTCCACTACGAAACTAGCTCACAAAATGGGTCTCTCAACCCTCCACTGTAACTGCCCTCCAAAATAACACAGTTTCTAAAGGAGACTATGCTGTGGTAGATGGATGAAGCTTGCCCTGATTTTGGATGAAGCTCAGTGTACCTCTCTTGAGTGGGCACTCGAAGTCCCCTGAGGATGATGGTGAGATTTCTGCCTAGAAACACCCTTGTGCTAAACAACACAGCAGACTTCGCTAAATAGCTAAAGCATTCAGAAAGTCATAAAAGACCAAGACACAAAAAATAATCAGAATGCCATATAGGGCTTCCATCCCCTTACTTATATGCTTGGTGAGCTTCCTCACCCTTGGCCCCACTCATTAAAGATGCTACTCCCATGCATACACTCCTCCACCATAACTGCGTTGTCCTCCACTATCTCCACTCTCTCCATGGCAGTGTTGTTTATTTGGTCAACCTTGACCCCATCCACATGCATTTACCCCATTTAGACTAAGGTTTTTTTTATTTCATCTATCTACACTAATCCACCTTCACACCAGAAGTGGTTTTATTCCTACTAAAGAAATTAAAGGTTGTATCTACCCACTTATTCATCTAAGTTATGAATGAAAGAAAAAATTAATATTCGAACTAGCTAAAAGTTAATTAGGAATATTACAAAAGCCCTTTTTTCGCTTGTTAATCTATTAATTACAAAAAAAATATGTATGCAGTCTTCATTTCTTTAAAGATTCCAAATTTGTCATACTATAGATATAATACTAGCCCTGTTTTGAAATTTGGTCTCCTTGACATTGCTTATTTATTTAAGGAATTAGGAGTCCATTTTATCAAATTTATTTTACACATATATACGATGAACATAACTTTATACTACAGTCCCTTTCTAAGGAATTCCTTACAATATAGCCTCATTATAATATCCTTGAGTAGTATGGGAACACCATTCTTTTCTCTTGCTAGAATATAATTTTTTATTTTTCCAAAGTGAAAAACCCACAATTTTATTCTACTTTTGCAAAAAGGGAATGAAAATACATTTTGTAGTTGTTATCCACATTCAGTAAGAGAAGCCTCATGGCTTATGTGCATAAGGAAACAGAAAAAATAAAAGAAAACATGAGAAGTTAAGTATTATAGCAATCACTTAGCTTCTCTTTCTTTCCTTTATTTATGTGGACCTTCTACCATCACCCTGGGTGAGGGTCAATTATAACCATTGCAAGCTTCTCATGTTTTTATTTAGTGGGGGTTCCTTATCTAAATCCGAACTTTATGAGACATGAAATTACTTTTTCCTCACAATCTCATCCCCTTTATGTGCCACAATTTTCTATTGCTCTCATTCATGGATTGATTCTAATTTTGTGATAGTTTGTGTGTGGGTTTCAATTTATTCATGTACCTAAGTACTCCATTCTTCGTGTTTTCATGGATTATTTTTTATTTCCCCTTATTCATCCTCCATGATGAAAGGATAAAAAGGCCGCCATATTTTCTTTTTGCATCCTCATCCTTTTTTCTTTTTTGGGTGCTTTTATTCCTAGGGGCAAGTGTTGTGCAAGTGTCTTGGTTGTTAACACGAACAACATATGAAACTCATATTTTCATAATCCATATTTTGATTCCATTGAAGGGTGTATGCTTCAATTTAATTTGGTCAGATAGACCTTTTGTTAGGTATATTTCTATACATATTTTTGGAAAAGGTAATTAACCATTTATCCCTTATGCTGAAATCCAACTTTTTAAATGGACCTAGGGTATTTCCAATACCTTCAAGAACCTTTTGATGCCAAGGAATAATGGGGATATTTGGCAAACTCACCCATACTTGCTTTGTTTTTACCACCGATATTCTGGGATCAAAATCTAGGAACCAAGGGGTGATGAATAGCCATGTTCAGCCCCAAAACCATGGACCACCTTTTAATACTCTCTTTAAACATTCCTGTGCATTGAATTGGAAAATGAAGAAACCTTTGGAGCATAGTTATATGTCGCAATTGTTTCTATAGTTTTTTTAAAGACAATGATACCCAACATTTTACCTGGGCCAAGAAACATTGAATCTAAAAATCACTCCTCAAGATGAGAGAACAAAAAAAATTGATTTACCTTTGTTACGTGTACCTCCATGGCAAGAAGTTTGTTGCAATTGTTCAGTGATGTAATCTCCACAGTTGCATTTTCGTAGATTCTATGAATCTAAGCCCTTACCTTTCATTGCATCCTTATAGGAGATAAAACCTCTAGGGTTCCTAGATCCCAAAACACCCCGTTGTAACATTATGTTCAAAAAAATGGAAAAAATTATTGAAATCGAATAATCCCACAACTGAGAAATATCCTAGAGTTTCTTTCCTCTATAAAGGAAACATTGTGTATGTGTAGGAGAACCTAATAATATCTCAATACTCTACTTATGTTTTTCCACAGATTCCAAACCCATGACACAAAAAAGAAAGGAATTCCCAAATAAGTACTTTATAAAAACATGAAAGACCTTCCACTATTACAACTCTTAGATTCCTCTACCAAATCCTATCAGTTAGGATAAGTGGTTTTTTGGTAGGCCTATGTTGTGAGTGCTTAGATCTAAGCTTGGGCCACATAGTGTTGACTTTTCGAGTGCACATTATATAAAAAATATTTATGAAAATTTACAATTACCTCCAATGACGTAGATTATTATTTAGCACTTCTAATGTATCATTAGGAAATTAAATATTCAAAAATTCAACCATATAGATAATAAAGAAGTTGGGATCATAATGCATGAGAGAGAAAATATTTTCCCTTGGAAAAGAAACTTGTGGGAAAAACTGAAAAACCTTATTCTTAGAAAAACATTTCAACTAGAGATTCATCAAAGTCAATGAATATTGTCCCAGTAACTAGCAAGATGCTTCCACAAGAAAACCAAAAATATTCCAATTCCAACCTGCTTCACCTGCCAACAAAAACACTCCTATAGTGGCTTGATCAGGGTCACCAAGACTATTCACCAACAGTCCAAGTCAAAGACCTTACAATCATGATTAACCACCTTGGTCAAGGGTTCTAAAACATAGATCTGAATTTTAGTCTTAATAGTAGAGGGATATCAGAAAGTTTCATCAGACTCCCACATATAGTAGCCACTCAAGTTTTCACCTCTTTTCAACTAGAGATATCTTTGAATTTTTCATAGAGAAGCCACCACAAGGACCTCAACCACTTCAGAGATATTTACCACAAAAACATCAACCCTTCTCAAAGATATTATGTCAGAGGGAATTAAACACTTTTCAGATATATTATGCCACATGGAACTTGAACCTTTTACAAAGGTTATACCATAGGAAACTCAACACTTCTCATAGATATTATAGCACAAGAATTTTATACTATCACAAAGAATCTGATACTTGAAATTATGTTGGATTCTCCTCTTATATGTCAAATAAATCTTATACTTCTTATTCACTTTTTCAGATAGATTCTCCTCTTTTTTTCCACCACCTAGTCTTGTCTTCCTTTGCTTGAAATCATAGATCTATATGTCTTATGTGTGAATTGAAAGATGCCTTTGAAGACAGGACGAATCACTTATCTATATATATTGGAAGGGTTCTGAATGGGTGTCTATTGCAGAAGAGATGAATTTGTCACATGCAATCCAACTTGACATCTTGTGGTGTCTAAAATCCAAATTTAAAAGTTAAATTTCCCACTTTTGAAAAAGGCCATGAAGAACATGCTTTGTAAAATTTTCTTTGGACAAATCAATAAATAAATTTTCTTTTATCATAAGTATAATTGTTACGTCC
The DNA here is from genome assembly GCA_034641835.2 of Pinus albicaulis. Taxonomy (NCBI): domain Eukaryota; kingdom Viridiplantae; phylum Streptophyta; class Pinopsida; order Pinales; family Pinaceae; genus Pinus; species Pinus albicaulis. Next base: position 415,736,419 of record CM076581.1, on the reverse strand, counting down.
TTATATTAATAGTATAGCCCCTTATTTTTGTTACTGTAACCCCCTTATTGTTATTGTTTTACCCCTATAACCCCCATATTGTTATTATTGTGCCCTTACTTTATTATTGTTAGGTTGGCTAGGATTACAATGTGGCCCCACTATGATTACATCATGACCCCATGGACTCCTACATATAGAGAGGAGTTTTTGTCATTTGTATCATCTAAGAGTTGTTCATTTGTGTAATTTATTGGAGGTTTCCCCCTTGAAGTGGCCGATTTCTAAGGCGTTGATCTCTCTTTTCTTCTATTTTTGGAGCTAGTTTCACAACATTTGGTATCATAGCTTTGGATTCTAGGGTTTCATTGCTCCAAATAGGTCATCGTGGAATTTTCGCTATAAATTTTTTCTACGAAGATTCAGAACTAAAATTTTTAGAGTGCAAAGCTGAAAGGATGAGTAACATCGTCGCAAATTTCCAGAGCTTGGTTCACAATATTTTCGGAGATATGATCTGTGAAAGTTAGGGATTTTTGGAGGCTATTGAATTTAACCTAAATAGGTCATCGCATAATTTTTGCTATAAATTTTTTGCTATGAGGGTTCAGAAGCTGAAATTTTCATAGATCTAAGCTGAAAGCCTGAGGAACCTCTTGTAAAATTTTTATATCTTGGTTCGTAATATTTTTGGAGACATGATTTGTGGAAGTTAGGATTGTTTTAGGCTCCCGAATTTCATCTCAAAGAGGTGACCATGGGAAAAACATCATAATTCTCTCTCTGAGCATCAGATTTGGATTTTGTAAAAAGTGGCTACAAGTACATGGACTGTAGTTTTATTTATATCAATTTCAGAGTCAAAGGAGGAAACAAAGACACGTGGAAATTTGTACAAGTTCGCTCTACTGAACTAGTCCATAATTACGTCATCGTAGGATATTGGACATAACTTTGCCTTCAAGAATCCAAATCAAGTCAGACCTATGGCATTCGAAAGAATATTCATAGGGATACTTCAGGGCCAAATTTCAGATATTGAAGATCCGAAAGTATAGAGATAATTTAGTTTCAATATCGAGCTCCTGAAAATCAAGAAAAAGGTGTGTATTGTTTTTTCAAATTGCATAAGTCTTGCTTGAAAAATCAGTTTAAAGTGATTCCAAAGGCCTATTGAGCATAGATATCAGTATTGGGTTCTAAAATTCCTCCTAAAAATAATTTGACACCCATTAAGCCCTTATAGTACTCTACTATGACTCATGAATATGAAGAATTACAACTTGATCTATCAAAATTACAAGAGCAGGTGCACCAAAATTCGCTCTTGCAAAGAGCAACAAAAAATGAAATGGATGTTTTGAAGAAAAATGTGGAAGCTAAGACGGATGGTTTGAAGAAAGGCATGGAAGCTATGATGGATCGTTTGAAGAATGGTATGGAAGAAAAAATGGAAGGTTTGAAGGAAGTCATGGAAGGCTTGAAGGAAGGTTTGTCAAAGTTGATACAAGAAATGATTCCTAATGGTGAAAAGATAGTAGAGGAAACTCATGATGAGAACAAAATAATTTTTAATCATGATTTCATAAACTCTAATGTTGGATTAAAGAACCACCATATTCTAAAGATGGATATGAGGAATTTTGATGGAAAGGATCCCGTAACATGGATACTACAGATGGAGCAATATTTTGATCTCAATAATGTGCAAAACACACAAAAGGAACACATTGAAACTGTACATTTAGAACAAAATACATTTTTATGGTATCGATGGCTTTTCTCCTATAAAAATATTGTCACTTGGTCAATTTTTACGGAGGAAATGATAGCACATTATGAGGATACAAAGAGCAAAACCTTCTTTAGCCATATGATAAATCTTAAGGAAAAGGGTTCAGTGGCGAAGCACATTGAGGACTTCCAAAAATTGAATATATGGGTAATTGATATTCCAAAGGAACACAAGATTGATGTCTGCATAGGGAATTTAAAAGATAACATCCAACATGAAGTTCGTGTTTGGGAACCGGATCATTAGAGAAGGCATTCAGGTTGGCTATAAAAATTGAATGTAAAATTATGGCGACAAGGAAGCTTACCACTCACATTTATAAAGATGTAAGTGTGCTACTCCTAGACTTCCACAACCTACAAGGTTGACACCACAACAATTGGAAGAAAAAAGAGAAAAAGGGCTTTGCTACAGTTGTGATAGCAAATACAATAAAGGTCATAAGTGTGCTGAGAAGAAATTATTTTACATAGATTGTGAAGAGGAGGAAGGAAATGAACAAGAAACTTTAAAAGAAGAGGATATACACCAAGAAGCAACCCTAGAAGAAGAAAAAATGAGTCTAACCATATCATGTAATGCATTGGCAGGACTTACCACTCCTCAAACTCTAAAGATAGAACGACATATCAAGAAGAAAAAGGTAATAGTGTTGATTGATTTAGGTAGTACCCATAATTTTATTCATTGTAAGGTAGCCAAGGAATTGAATTGTTTCCTATACCCAGCACTAGAATGTCAAGTGATGGTTACAAATGGAGGAACTATAAATTTCTCTGGAAAATTCCATAATATCAAGCTATACATGGGGGAATATGTATTGAATATTCCAATGCTTTCCATCCCAATGGGAGGTGCTAATGTTGTACTAGGAGTACAATGGTTACAATCTTTGGGGACGGTAGCTTTTAATTTTCAAGAATTTTCTTGAATTTTTTTTTGGAAGGAAAGGAAATTGAATTACGGGGTATCACAGGGATGCCAAAAAATATAATAGCCTCTAATGTCATCACAAATATTCTGAAGAAATAACAACGAGGTGTAATTGCACAATTATGCTCACTAGAAGTTTCAACATCAAAATCATCTATTTCTCCAGATTTCCAAAAATTCTTGGACAATCATTCCAAGGTGTTTGATACTCCCGAAGGACTCCCACCTATTCGTGATCATGATCATGCTATTTTTTTGATTCCAGGAAGTGTTCCTCCTAACATCTGGCCTTACATATATCCTTATGTCCAAAAGAGTGAAATTGAACGTATGATTGCATAAATGTTAGATGCTGGTACAATTCAACCTAGTCAAAGTTCTTTCTCTACTCTAGTAGTATTCGTGCACAAGCAGGATGGATCATGGCTCATGTATTCGGATTATAGGGAGCTCAATAAGCTCACTATTAAAGATAAATTTCCCATTCCTGTGATTGATGAATTATTGGATGAATTACATGGAGCAATTTATTTTACCAAGTTGGATATTCGTTTAGGATATCATCAAATTAGAATGAAGACTGAAGATATTCCGAAAACAACATTTCGAGCTCATGAGGGTCATTATGAATTTTTGGTCATGCCTTTTGCCCTTACCAATGCACCTTCTACGTTTGAAGGGTTGATGAATTCCATTTTCAAACCTTTTCTTAGAAATTTTGTGCTAGTATTTTTTGATGATATTCTAATCTACAACAGGTCTTGGAAGGATCATGTTCAACATGTTGAAAGGGTGCTCAAACTTTTGGAGGAGAAACAATTATATGCAAAAACATCCAAATTTTTCTTTGGAGTACAAGAGGTGGAATATCTGGGTCATATTGTATCTCACAAGGGTGTTAAGGTAGACCCTAACAAAATTAAAGCCATTAAGGAATGGAAAGTCCCCACAACCATAAAGGATTTGCGTGGATTTCTTGGGTTAATAGGGTATTATCACAAGTCTCTTAAGAATTATGGGAGAATAGAAGCACCTCTAAGAACATTATTGAAGAAAGATGCATTTATATGGACTCTTGAAGCAAATAAGGCCTTTGAACATCTTAAAGAGGCAATGTGCCTAGCACCAGTCTTAGCTACACCAAACTTCACAAAAACCTTTATTGTGGAATGTGATGCCTCAAGAAATGGAATTGGTGTTGTTTTAATGCAAGAAGGAAGACCCATTGCTTTTGAAAGTCATTCAATAAAATGAAAGTATTTACAAAAGGCTATTTGTGAGAAGGAAATGTTGGCAATACTACATGAACTAAAGAAATGGAGACCTTACCTAATGGGAAGACACTTCAAGGTAAAATCTGATCATGATAGTCTTAAACACTTTTTGGAACAAAGAATATCTTCGGAAGAGCAGAAAAAATGGGTCACAAAGATGTTGGGTTATGACATTTAAATCATCTACAAAAAAGGGAAGCTAAATGTTGTTGCAGATGCACTCTCAAGAAAGGATGAAGAGGTGGAAGCATTGCTTTGTGCCATTTCTATTATCCAAGTAGATTGGATAACCGAAGCAAGGGATGAATGGAAGAAGGACGAATAATTTTGGACACTCATTCAAAAGTTTCAGCAATATCCTAGTATATCCGATACATTTAGTTGGAAAAATGATTCCTTATGGTACAAAGAACACTTATATATTTTCAGGAATTCCCAACTAAAACAAAAGATTATTTTGGAATTGCACACTTGTCCATTAGGAGGAGACTTGGGATTTTTAAAAACTTACCATAGGGTGAAGAAAGATTTCTTTTGGGATGGCCTTAAATATAATATTCAAAATTTTGTGATGAAATGTTTGGTTTTCCAGAAAAATAAAGTTGAGACAATTAAGACCCCGAATCTTCTACAACCTTTATCCATTTCAAGTCAACGTTGGGAGGAGATTTCAATGGATTTTATCACAGGTTTACCCGAGTCCGAAGGAAGGAGTGTCATCATGGTGGTAGTTGATAGACCTACCAAGTATGCACACTTTTTTTCATTATCTAATCCATTTAAATCAAGTACAATTGCTACTGCATTTATGGAAACAATTCAAAAGCTACATGGAAACCCGAAGATTATTGTAAGTGATAGAGATCCCATTTTTACAGGAAATATTTGGATGGAATTGTTTTTTTTTTTGGGTACTCAACTAGCTCATAGCTCATCTTATCATCCTCAATCCGATGGTCAAATAGAGATAGTGAATAAAATTTTGGAAGGATATATTAGTTTTTTTTTTTAGCTGATAAGCAAGAAAAATGGGTCAAGTGGTTACCTCTCTCGGAATGGTGGTATAACACTTCCTTCCATACTGCAGCAAAAATGACCCCATTTATGGCACTTTACGGATATCATCCACCATCCATTACATCTTCTTTAAGGGAAAACTCTAGGGTTCAAGCAGTGGAGGATCACATCGATCATCAAAAAGAATTTCTCCAACTCTTAAAGGATAACCTAAATTTGGCACAAAGTCGAATGAAAAAATAGACGTATCAACATCGCAGTGAGAGAAGTTTTGATGTGGGAGATTGCGTATTTTTCTCAGCTACAGCCATACAAACAAATTTCCCTTAAGCAAGCTAAGAAGAATAATAAATTATCGCCAAAGTATTATGGTCCTTACAAGGTGTTGCAAAATATTGGTACTATGGCATACAAATTGGAGCTTCCTGCTTCTTCACGAGTGCATCTAGTTTTCCATGTTTCATGCTTAAAAAAGGTTATAGGGGACAAACTTCCAGTTCAAACAATATTTCCAGAACATGATGAGGAAAGAAAAACCATATTTGAACCTGAAGCAGTCATGGAAAAAAGAACTCGACAGCTATGAAATCGATCAATTTCAGAGTATCTCATCAAATGGAAGAGCTTTCCACTGAAGATTATACATGGGAGGATGAGAATTTTATACAGAAGCACCTGGAGCTACTCAAGCGTTGAGGACAACTCTTTTTTGAAGGAGAGGAGCACGTTAGCTCCTTATATTAATAGTATAGCCCCTTATTGTTGTTAATGTAACGCCCTTATTGTTATTGTTGTACCCCTATAACCCCCATATTTTTATTATTGTGCCCTTACATTATTATTGTTAGGTCGGCTAGGATTACATTGTAGCCCCATGGACTCCTGTATATAGAGAGGAGGTTTTGTCATTTGTATCATCTAAGAATTTTTCATTTATGTAATGTATTGGAGGCTGCCCCCTCGAAGTGGCTAATTTCTAAGGCATTGACTTCTCATTTCTTCTATTTTTGGAGCTGGTTTCACAACAATAATTTATATTTTATCTTTTCAAGTACAAATTGTACATTATGAAGACTTAACATAGCTACAAAATTCAAAACTCCCTCTTAGCAAGGGATTTACTCATAATGACGATCCAAATGTTCTTTGTTGAAACATTTTCTCAAATAATAAGGTTTCAAAACTCACAACATTGAAAACATAATCATTCAGGTCATCACTGTTGACTTATAACAATCATAACATCCACTTATTTTCGTCATTCAGGGTAGCACAACCAAGCTATGGTAAATCATCAATATAGACTAGGTACCATCACCTAGCCTAGAAAACCTAGCATATGGTACAACATCAATATCAACTAGTCACTATGATTTAGTCAACGCCTCAACCTCATGGTATACAGGATAATTCAAGTTTTCCATATCCATGGTCAAAAATTAGGGAGAATCCATATTCCAACATCACAGGGTTGGAAAAACCTTATAAGACATTCACATCTTCACTCCACAAGTTTTCAAATCATTATGTTCAAACCTTAAAGTACATCTATGTCACAATTACACAGGTCCCATTCTAGGCCATACTTCACAGGCCTCATTCTAGGCCATATTCCACATGCCTCACTTTGGGTAATAGTGCTATATTGGCTCGCCCAATGATTAAACAAGCTTGATGCTAAAGGCACCCACTCTTTTAGAGTGACTAGGTATTGAGGACCATTCTTCCTAATATGGGTAAACACACTTGACCTAGGAAGAATGAAAATTCTCTGTCACATCACCATCACTCCCTCTCACTAAGAGAGTTATCAAAAAATATGAGCTTGTCCCTGAAGTACACAAAATGCACCCAAGGTAGAGGCTTTATTATAATATTAGTTATCTACTCATCATTATGAATATACTGAAGCTTTATTTCTCCCTTCAAAAATACTTCACAATGTAGTGGTACTTGATCTCAATGTTCTTTGACTAATCAAGTTACAATATGCTTTTCCTCTACTTCTTGCTCACTCAAGAAATCATATTATAACATAAGCATATTCCAGATGAAATCTTCATGTCTTTCAACATTCCCTACCTAATTAGAATCAATATAATCCTATAACTATATCCCGGTGTTTCAGATACATCTCAAACCATTGTATCATGAAAACATATCAATGAAATATGCTTCGAATAAAATTTGAAACCTAATACATCAAGGATCCACTAAAAAAAAATACTCCTATAGCAGCTCAATTAGGGTCACCAAGACTATTCAGCAAGATTCCAAGTCAAAGACCTTACAATCATGATTAACCACCTTGGTCAAGGGCTGTACAACATAGATCTGAATTTTAGTATTAATAGTAGAGGGATATCAAAAAGTTTCATCACATTCCCACATATAGTAGCCACTCAAGTTTTCACCTCTTTTCAACTAGAGATATCTTGGCCTTTTTCATAAAGAAACTACCACAAGGAAATCAACCACTTCATAGATATTTACCACAAAAAACTCATCCCTTTTCACAAATATTATGTCAGAGGGACTTAAACCCTTTTCACATAGATTATGCCACATGGAACTTGACCCTTTTACAAAGGTTATACCATAGGAAATTAAACACTTCTCATAGTTATTATAGCACATGAATTTCATACTATCACAAAAGAATCTCGTACTTGAAATTCTGTTGCATTCTCCTCTGTTATGTCAAACAAATCTTATACTTCTTATTCACTTTTTTGGATAGATTATCCTCTTTTATTCCACCACCTAGTCTTATCTTCCTTTACTTGAAATCATAGATCTATATGTCTTATGTGTGAATTGAAAGATGCCTTTGAAGGGAGGATGAATCACTTATTTATATACATTGGAAGTGTTCTGAATGGGTGTCTCTTGCAGCAGAGATGACTTGGTCACATGTAGTCCAACTTGACATCTTGCGGTGTGTAAAATCCAAATTTAAAAGTTAAATTTCTGACTTTTGAAAAAGGCCATGAAGAGCATGCTTTGTAAAATTTTCTTTGGACAAATTAATAAATAAATTTTCTTTTATCATAAGTATAATTTATATTTTATCTTTTCAAGTACAAATTGTACATTATGAAGACTAAACATAGCTACAAAGTTCAACACTCCTTCTTAGCTAGGGAGGTACTCATAATGATGATCCAAAGGTTATTTGTTGAAATATTTTCTCAAATAATAAGGTTTCACAACTCACAACATTGAAAATGTAATGATTCAGGTCAACACTATTGACCTATAACAATAATAACATCTACTTATTATCATAGTCCAAGTTAGAAAAACTAACCTATGGTAAATCATCAATATAGACTAGGTAACATCACCTAGCCTAGAAAACCTAGCATATGGTACAACCTTAATATCAACTAGTCACTATGATTTAGTCAATGCCTCAACCTCATGGTATACAAAATACTTCATGTTTTCCATATCCATGGTCAAACCTTAAGGAGAATCCATATACCAACATCAAAGGGTTGGAAAAACCTTATAAGACATCCACATCTTCACTCCACAAGTTTTCAAATCATTATGTTCAAACCTTAAAGTACATCTATGTCATAAATACATAAGTCCCATTCCAGGCCATACTTCACAGGCCTCATTCTAGGCCATATTCCCCATGCCTCACTTCATGCAATAATGCTATATTGGCTCACCCAATGATTAAATGAGCTTGATGATAAAAGGCACCCACTCTTTTAGAGTGACTAGGTATTGAGGACCATTCTTCCTAATATGGGTAAACACACTTGACCTAGGAAGAATGAAAATCCTCCATCACACCACCATCACTCCCTCTCACTAAGAGAGTTCTCAAAAAATATGAGCTTGTCCATGAAGTACAGAAAATTCACCAAATACAGAGGCTTTATTAGAATATTAGTTATCTACTCATCATTATGAATATACTGAAGCTTTATTTCTCCCTTCAAAAATACTTCATGATGTAGTGGTACTTGATCTCAATGTGCTTTGACTGATCGAGTTGCAATATGCTCTTCGTCTACTTCTTGCTCACTCAAGAAATCATATTAGAACATAAGCATCTTCTAGATGAACTCTTCATGTCTTTCAACATTACCTACCTAATTAGAATCAATATAATCCTATAACTATATGTCATTGTTTCAGATACATCTCAAACCATCATATCATGAATATATATCACTATAATATGCTTCAAAGAAAATGCCCAACCTAATACATCAAGGAGCCACTCAACTACTTAGACACAAAATATATTAGATTCTTGACCATGGGTGTAGACATGGACTTACAATCCATCATTCCAAGATTCCAGTCCTAAATAGTAGTCCATTAAACACAAGATACTCCATATCAAATTCAACAACCAACTCCCTCTTAATCTATAAAAAAATCAAATTTTTCTAGCACAGTTTCTCACTTTGGCACATGAGTCATTTAGAAAAGATGACAGATACAAAGTGTATAGTATCAACTTTTATCAAAGGTACCAAGTATTGAGTTGCCTATTTGTCCAAATTTTCATGTTGTTTGCTGAATAAACTCTATACCTGTACTAATTATTTTATTCTTTTTATGCATTGTTGAGTTATTCAGAGGCATTTAGAGTTTCCAATTGTTAATATGTGAACTATTCTTGTTTTTTAGTATTTAATGTGAAATTTCATTAATGTTGTGTTCTCTTGTGACAGGTGCTATAATTTCCCGCACCACATTCCTACACCATGTATTCATGCACTAAAAATTCTTGTACGAGTGGTGTAAGAAGAGGATGTTGCAGAAAGAAAAATGAGACTATTATAGTTGATAACTTATTTAATGGCTCAAAGGACAATATTAGAAGTTGGATCAGAAAGCCAAATTTTGAACTTATTAGACATGATGTGACAGAGCCTTTACTGAGAGAAGTTGATCAAATATATCATCCAGCATGCCCAACATTTCCAATATTCTAGAAGTACAATCTTGTCAAGACAATAAAAAACATTATTGGTACATTGAACATGTTGGGACTTACTAGGAGATTTGAGGCAAGGATTCTACTAACATCAACATATGAAGTATATGGTGATCCCCTTGAACATATTCAAAATGAAGAATATTGGAGAAATTTCAACCCAATTGCTGTAAGAAGTTGTTATGATGAGGGGAAGTGTGTTGCAGTGACTCTAATGTTTGACTACCATAGGCAAAAGGGGTCAGAGATCCATATTGCTAAAATATTTAATACCAATGGGCCATGAACGAACATTGATGATGGTCATGTTGTCAACAATTTTATTTCTCGGGCCCTTAGAGGTGAACCAATGACAATCAAAGCCCCAAGAACACAAACCCAAGCTTCCACTATGTTTCTGGTATGGTTGATGGTTTAACTCGGTAAATGGAAGGGAATAATACTAGGCCTATTAATAATGGAGATTTTATAATGATGGAACTTGCTGAAGCTGTGAAGGAGCTTATTGAAACATCGACAATTGTAAAGATGGTTGAAAACACTTCAGATGATGCACGCAAGAGGAAACCAAAAATTACAAAGGTAGAAACACTTCTTGTATGGGAGAACAGAGACTTTATCCTCAGTCACAATACTATTATATTTTACGTGTTGAAGTTAGAGGTAGCAGTAGTAATAAGATGCTGACTCTTGGAGAAAATGGAACGAACTTGACAAAGGAAGGCACAATGGATGTATGCGTCAATGTTTCCAAAGAATGTGTGCAGGTGCGTTATTTTCTCTGCGGAAATAGGAAGCCATGTTGCATTGTTGTTATAATCGATGGCAAATGGGTGTCATATCCATTCTGTGCAAGTCTTTAAGAAAATCAGACCACTAGAGCTTGCTAGTTGTGCGTTGCCTCTGCCAGTAATATGATGGAGTCAAATTATTTCTAGAAGCTGGATTCGCACCAACTCAATCGGAAATAAATCTTCTCATTGTGATCTTAACCAATTTGTATTAAAAAAATAAATCCTAAATTTCTATACCATGTAAAAATAAATCCAGCTAATTAGGAGCAGTGTTGCTGCTATATAATAGAGATTGTGTGTATTGGGGGGAGGGCCTAGAGATCCTTGGAAAGATTTGAATCCACCTATGACGTGAAGAGGACAGAATGAAGGAAAATGGATTACGTTATCGTAATTCCTTTAGGAGAGGATGGGATCACAGAAGTAGGCTAGGGATTGTAGCAGAATGCTCGATTATGGACTGGAGCCCGACATTGTAGAATTTTTATCATTGGATTTGTTGAGTATTTGTGTAATTCGATTTCTATAGCAATGTGAATCCACATTTAATTTACATTTCCAGGCTATTTTGAATTTCTGAGATGATGTGTTAATGTAGTTTCTTTCCAGGAATATCGAGCTGGGTGATCGGTCCCATCAGTCAGCTCATTGTCTAGATTACTTGGGATTTATTTAGTCTATTATATTTAATTTCCTGTTAGTATGATTTACTTCAATGCATTTTATTACATTCTTTTGTTTGGTTGTGTTTCATTTCCTGAATTGTGTGTTTCATTTTATGAATGATGCAGTGTGCTTCAAACTTTTTTCTTCCATTTCATTTATGTTTTATATTTAATTGCAGAGGTTTGATTAGTGAATTTAGTGATAGCATTAATTTAGAAATTATTTCTGTTCCAGCAACTATATTATAAATAGAGTAGCGTTTTTTTTTTTTTTCACAAGAACGAATATGGATTTATATTAGAGCCATTGGGAAAATGCCATAAAACCAGTTACAAAATTAAGGGCAAGGCCCGAGTTTCCTCTCCAGCCAGTAATTCAAAGGTCCAATTATTTGGAAGCCGGTGGCTTTTAGATATTGCTATTGAATCAATCTCCGTAATTTTCCCTATCTTTTGAATACAAACAAACTGATTCAGTAAAATGCAATAAAACATGAGATCAACATTTTTACGAGATAGGATCCCATTCTTCATCCCTATCTCTCGAAAGAGTACCGGCTGCCAGAAGAACATCTCTGTTGGCTTCCAAGTCTACATCCTTGTTGTTATCCCTCATCACATGGAAGATGTTCACAGTATGGAAATATTTCACCAGGGTTCTAATTCTTGTCACCACTCTAGAAAATCTGAAATCAGCAGGATGAGAATTTTCCACTATGCTTTTTATGATGGTGTGAGAATCCCCGATTACATTTACATCTTCTATCCCAAGGGCCTCTACTTGCTTCAGACCTTTGAGGGGGGCCAACTCTTCTACTTGAACACTTGTGTTGTGACCCAATCCCCAGGCAATGCTGAGCACAATTATACCTTCTTTGTTCTTAATAACCCCTCCTGCCCCATCATTACCGGGGTTTCCTTTTACTGCCCCATTAAAAAATAAGGTGTGGTTCGATTGCTTGGAAGACCATTCTGAAAATTCTTTCTCATTCCCTCTAATTTGCTAATCTTTTTATTGCTTTCTTTGCCTTATATCTTCAGAAAACCATAGATCCATCATTGCGACATAGTCCAAGTTTTGTTGTCTTAGATTTGAATCCTTTAACTGATCACCCAAAATTTCTTTCAATTGACATTTGATCTTAACCATAATGATTTTCACATTTTCCCTTTTTTCGCTGAATAATCTCATATTCCTCTCAAGCCAGATTTTCCAGCAGATGATTTTTGGCAAAGAGAGCTAGGCAGCCTTGAAACTTTCATTTTTTGGGAATGCTCCTGGGTAAATATGCATCCAGTTTGCAAACAAATCAAAGATAGAAGTGGGGAAATTAAAATTGTTTTTCCAAGGACTCAGAAATTTCTGCTAGATCTCTGTTATGAATTTTCATTCCAGCATTAAATGATGAGCGTTCTCTTCACTTTCGCATCACAATCGACATCTTGAAGGCCCATGGAATCCTTTCTTCATCAATCTATCCTTAGTCAGAATTCTTTCATGACACAAAAGCCAACACAAAAAATCGACTTTTGGGATGGACTTATGGCTCCAAAGCCCCTTCCACACCGCGGTATTTGGAGGCACATAATGCTTCTCCTGCAATAATTTATAGCCCTGCGCAATAGAATAGGAGCCTGGTTTTATTTCCCAACCACGAACATCATCCCTCCTAGCAAGGATTGGTGCCTTTCCATTCAGCAGAGAAAGGAGAACAACGTGATCGTTTGACAGCTACGGTGGCACGTCTGGCAGGTTCCAGCTATGCCATATGCAGCCCAATTAGAAATATCCCACAGTGAAATAAAGCCAGCATTGATCATCCATGTTCAGAGTGCTTGGAGATAGATGGTTTCAGCCAAAGGGGGATAGTTCATGATGTAGTCATCCCAAATCTTGATTTGTTTACCATTGCCCGGAATCCAAAACACATGCTCTTTGATCAGAGGAATGGCTTTGGAGTAGAAATTTAGGAGGTGCGATCCATATCTAGAGATGGGGTTGTCAAGAAATTTTTTCCTCTTACCAGTGAAGTATTTTTTCCACAGAGCTCTTTGCGCCCATCCAGGGTGAGGAGCAATGAGTTTCCAGATAACCTTGGCTCCCATGGCCATTTTTTGTATGCTGATATCTTTAAAATTCAAGCCTCCTTCCATAATGGGTTTGGAGAATTTGTCCCAGCTCATAAAAGGGATTCTCTTTTGATTTTTATTGCCACCTTTCTAAAAGGATTTGTGGATTAAAGCCTCCATTTTCATGAGGATGCAAGAGGGAGCCAAAACAACAGAAAATTGGAAAATACGAAGACTATTGAGGACAAATTTAATGAAGACTCACTTACCTACAAGGTTGAGCCAAGTAAATCCCCAAGCATAAATTTTGGTCTTGAATTTATCAAGAAGAGGAAACCAATATTTGATATACGCTATTCTTTGAAATATAGGGAGGCCCAGATACTTAAACGAAGGCCAATTGGATGAGGCAGCAAAACCCATGTATCTGGGAATGGCACTAAGGGCATTTCCAGAGATTTTCCAACAATAAATATGGAATTTACCTTTATTTAGAATACTTCCATTAGCTTCACAGTAGTCCTGCAATGCTTCCTTAAACCTTGAGGCTGAAAGAACTGAGGTTGCACCTAGTAGTAGGGAATCATTGGCAAACAAAGCGTGGTTTAATTTTTTAAATCCTCTTACAATATTGAGGCCCAAAATATATTGATCTACCTGCTTCTGATCCAAATAAAAGCTTAGGATTGAGGCTTGAATGACAAAGAGGAGTGGGGAGAGGGGACAACCCTGCCGAAGTCCTCTCGTTGCTTTGAAAAATTCTGCTGCTCTCCCATTCACCAAGGGGGAAATCCATGGTCCAGAAATACAAGCTTGAATCCATTTAATGAAATTCGACCCAAACCCAAATTTGTGCATAACTTCCCAAAGGAAACTGTGTCTAACACAATCAAATGAATTTTCCAAATCTATTTTGACCACCATACCTTTCTCTTTACGTTGTAGACTTGAATGGATTGCTTCTTGAACGAGGACGAAGTTATCCACAATCTGTCTCCCTTGTACAAAGCCACCTTGGTTCTACGAGATAATAGAAGGAAGGATTTATTTTAATCTATTGGAAATCACTTTGGTGATCAATTTGTAACCTATGTTACAAAGAGAAATGGGACAAAATATATTGAAGGCATTAGCACCCTTTTCCTTAGGAATGAGGGAAAGAAAGGTAGAGTTAGTGTTTCCCCCAATTTTCTGACAGTTTTTGGATTTCGATATCATTTTATGCAGGTCCTTTTCCACAATCTTCCAACAATATTGAAGGAATCTTGCAGTAAAACATCCAGGCTGGGGGCTTTATTGGGCTCCATGGAAAAGAGAGCATCCTTGATTTATTTTTTGGTGAGAAATATTATCTCCACATCTATCTAGTATGTTATTCAATAGAAATCGTTAAAACAAATTTTAACAGAAGTGCGGCTGATAAGATGTCCCTTCATATTTTTCTTCCTCTTACTGACATAATCCTTCGCTTAGTAATTTTTTTAATTTTTTTCATCCTGGAATTCACCATTGACTTATGTTTATCATAGATGAAGAAATAATTGAATATCTATGATAAGCTTCCTCCCTCTAAATCTAGATTTCTTCTAGTATGATATCTCTTAATACAAGCCCTCGTGTCACAAAATTTGTTGTGTTCTTCAATTTTGGAATTCACCATTGAATTATGTTTAGTAGAGATTAAGACATACTTGAATCCCTATGATAATATTTCTCTCTTTGAATCCAAGTTTCTTCTAGTGTGATATCTCTTGATATCAGTCATATTTTCACAAGATTTTTTATTTTTTTTCAATCTTATCATCTACTTCTGAAGCCTAATAAACTTTCACCATATACCTATAATCCTCACTAGGAGGTCATGAAAGAACAATTAAAACTAAGAAAGGAATACAAATACAAGAGGCCAACTACTAATGAAATCAACAATAGTAAAGATTAAAGAGATATAAAATACTTATCTTTAAGAAGGGTATCAATTCCCTCTTGATCTTAGACTTCTTGCATCCATATTGCAAATCAATCGTTTCCATATGATGTGATTTGTTGGAACGGGGTCTCCTAAAAAGCTACGAAACTGGTCCATTTTGAAATTTTTTTATTATGTTTAGCCTAGTGGAGGGGTTTTGGGGTGGGTCAAAGCCACGAATTCACTGTAATGGGTCAAAGGGAAAACTAGGGGTCCGAAAACCATGGGTTGCGAACCATAGGAAATTCAGACTAGATTGTTATAAATAGAGATGCATTTTGTATAGTAAAGGAGAGGATAGGATGAGCTATTGATGTGAATTTTGATTTAAGCTATCTGTTTGGGTTTTGGGGGATGGACTCCTACTGGCTGTGTGCGCAGAGATCCAAGTCCAGCTGTGTGCGGACCCTACTGTTGTGTGTGCAGGTTGGGAAGGGAATTGTAAGGAAGAATTGATGAATGAATGAATGTGAAATATTGTTAGAGAACTGAATCTGTGAGTACTTTTATGTGAATTACTAATAATTGTTGTATTGTGTGTTTTATGTCCTTAAGTTGTGAAAGATCTGTAGACTACGTTCGGGGATCTAGATTTGTTCAGTTATATTTATGTACTACTATGTTGATATTACTGTATATTGTGTTCTTGGGTATAGATCTATTTAGTTATGTTTATGTACTATTGTGTTGATATTATAACAGGCATATAACTATAGATATAGTGCACGTGGATGCGAATAGAGACTTAATTAACCCTGAACAGAACAAGGTAATCGGCGATTACAGGACCTAGTGTAGCTCTGCTTGCTTTACCCATCCTTTCTCAGGGTGCAGAAACCTAGTTCCAGCACCCACCGATACTACTTCGGGTGAGACTTTGACCTGTGAAAGCGGGTCACTGCCAAAAGGGCCAGTAGTATAGGGGTTTTTTGGCAAACCTTGCACTCCAAACCTGGGTCAAGACCCCTCGATCCAACAAATGGTTCCATTGTCGTGACCGGAAGAAGTATGAGAGAGGAATCGGGTAATGAAAAGAGAATACTGGAAGCCTGAAAGAAAAGAGATCGAAAACTGGTTCAAAATACAGATCCAGGAGTTCGCGGTAAAATAAAATCGTTGTGAAAAGTTAATGGCAGAAAGGTGAAAAAATAGGTATGTTCTTACTAAAAGCTACACAATATTCTTTGTAACCTTTGTGATTGAACTCCAGGAGTGGCTGGCCAGACTTGTGGAGTTCCATAAGTGTTGGAAGGATGAGTGAGTCACTCAGTGGAGCCTAGAGCTACTCTAGCAGCTGGACAAAACTAATAACACTATCACACGTACGGTGGAGCACTGGGTGGATAGTGTGCTGGGAGGATTTGTGACAGAATTTTCCATTGATCAGTTTGTATCATACTTTGAGGCTGAACGACGATTCTTCAAAGGGTTCCAGGGAAAATTTCTGAGGATGTTACCATTGTTGATCAAGAAATTACTGTGCAAAAAGAGTATTCTGTGTAGTCATACTGACTGAATGGCCTCCGATCTAGACGGGAGCACAACACGTAGTGGTAAATACTATCGAGCCAATCTTGATAGAGGGAGATCCACCTACAATCGGTTGTAGGAACCAGCTGAGCAAGATCCAGTCACATCGCCACCTAGGCCGCGCAAAGGTAAGAATTCACCTATACCACCACCCTCCCTAGATAGTGATATGGCTGCGCATCTGAAACTACCTACCTTCAGGGGGTAGGAGATGAGGATATGGACCGGTTTTGGTTCGTTTCAGACTCTGTATGGACTATGCAAAATGTGGCGAGTGATACAGTAAAAGGGGCGCAGCTGTCATTGGCCTTCGAGGATAGGGCCCTGGACTGGTATATGCGGTATATTGCCCAGAATGGGGGCGCATCTATTGAAAATATCAAGGTTTATTTTGAAGCACCAATTCAGAAAGCTGGAATCTTATTCTCAGTTGGTAGCAGAAGTAAAGGACTTCAAACAGGGTGTGTCTGAGTCAGTATGGGAGGCTGATCAACGACTGAAGAAAGAAATCAAGGAAGGAGGATTCGAATATGATGATAGATAGCATATGGAATGGTTCATCGCTATGTTGTTACCTGACCTGCACACGCCAATGAGTCATCAGACCTTTGAGTCGGAGGAGAAAGCTATGGAAGTCGCTATGAAATTGGAGGCTGCCCACCGAGAGGATACATCTACAGGGGTACAACAAATCCAGGAAAAACCTGGGGCTATGCATATGGAGATACAAAACCTATGAAAAGAGTGAGGAAAGGATGTTTGGGTAGATTTTTGGTGCATATGATGCCGGGTGTCTGGCCATGTGAAGGATCAGTGCCCTCTGCTGACGGATTACATGCAAGCAGGAGGACCTACTCTGGTACGCCCATGGGCAAGATGGAAACCCGTCCTATTACGACCAGGTTCAAGCGGACCTGCGCTATGGTGTGATGATTGTTGGGTAGCAGGACTGCATGATACGAATCATTACCCTATGATAGGTGTGTATTGCCCAGAACTAAAGCAACAATGGTGCTGATTCTGCTGATTAGTGGGACATCATGAGCACAGTTGTCATACTTATGAATTAGTGATGGATCGTGGGAACTTATATAGGGTACAATTGGACCCTGTGTCGCCAAGACTTTCTGCGCATTTTGGAGGCTCACCGGCCTGAGGCAGAGGAGTTCGGGGAGGAAGCGCAGGACGAGGACATGGGTAGCTAGTCTTTTATAACTATGGGGAAATAGGGAAATTTGCCTAAGAATGCCCAAATCCCGCCAAGCCATCATTTAAATATTGTATCCAGCTGGACCATGAGGTAAAATACTGCCTAATTTTAATAGCTAAGATGCAGGAAAATAAGCCCACCCCTATGCAGAATGTACAAAGAGTTAAAACCGAGCTAAGAAAGGAAAATCCCTGTCTAAAATTCATGACACGCAGCAGGCTGGTCACCCAAGGAGCAAAGGAGGAGCTTGCCTCCCAGGAAGGAGTGCCTTTCAATTAAAAAACACCACTAGCAGTCCCCACGTAGCTGTTGACGCGACCTCAGATAGAGGAAGGGGTTGAGCCCTTTTTAAAGGCATGTGTGAAGCTGCTATGAAATCCACAGGCTGTAGGAAATCTCCAAGCACTACTAAATTCCTGCGCAGTTTGGTCCAATTTGATCCCTAAAACCATGGATGTACACAAAATATACAGCTATAATAAGTGCACTGGAAGAGAGATGCGATTGACTCCGCAGATTGGTGACTACGAGATGGATCAAGTTATCTTAGATCTGGGGTCAGAGGTGAATGTATTGCCAAAGAAGACATGGCAATGAATGGGAGAACCTAAATTATAATGGTCCACCATCCAGCTGCAAATGGCTAATCAACAAAAACTCATTCCTCTAGGGAGGTTACCAAAAGTCATGGTTGACATCGCAGGGGTAAGGGTCCTAGTTGACTTTGAAGTCATAGATATTGTGGAAGATGCGGATCCCTACCCTGTGCTCCTTGGATTGGACTAGGAAATTGACATGGGGGGTGTCATTAATCTCAAGAAATGAAACACGGTGTTTGAAAGAAAAGGTACGTGGTATACAGAGCCAGCCTATGAGGAGGTGAAATCAGATCATATTTATAAATTAACTACGTAGGATGAATATCAGGTTAACCACACGGATGAAGGAATGCTCTGCTGGGAAAAGGACAATGAATGTTTTTCTGACTCTAATGAGGAGCTGGAAAATTGTCAACATCGATTGCACAAGGTTTCGGTGCTTTGATGTCTTCAGACCATGAGGAATTTTCGTCGCATCTCTACCACGGAAAGAAACCTACCCTGTCTAGAGGACACATATGATAGTCAGAAGGTGTTTGAACTTAAGATTCCCATGGAACATGGGCTAGGGGTACTATCACTAACACTACGCGGAGCACCTACAAAAGGACCGGTATTCTTCACTCAGCAGAAGTATTGCAGAAGGGTGATCCTACGCATAGGGACCCCAGTTTCCAAATGGACTCCGAGGTCAGTCAACCTACGTAGATACTTGTTGGCATAAAACACTCAAGGTTGCAATAAAACCTTACATGGATAGGCTTGCTAGGGTACCGCTGATCTAGGCATGCATTGGGTTACAGACCTGCCTGGACCCACGTGTAATTTGGAGAATTTGCGGACACCTCAAGTAATAAATGGCACGAGGGCGCATGATGCAGCCCTCTAGTGCAAGGATGTTCCAACCAAGGGTGAAGCGCATGGCTTGAAAAAGACTGATGTCCAACTTGCATACATGCCTCACGTCGACCTTCATTCAGGATACATGAACGACATACATGTGTCATCTATGGTCTGACATTCCGAGGACATGACCTCAAGCACACAGGACACCCATCATCCCATATCAATTTAATAAAAATGGGATATTACAAGTATGCACAATTAGTGGGAGATAATCAATTTAGCCATTTATGGTAAGATTGATCTATCTGATCGATGGTCAGTCTCACGAATGGGCTAATCTGCCATTAAATAGCTCCGGACGGTGTGCGGATGGCTGGATAATTACACAGCAGGCTATTTATTCACCCTACAACATGCTCCTTCTATCTGCGTACTGGTTTTTTGCGCTCATTAACATTCTCTGGGTTGCCCGCTTTCATGTTGCTAAGATGGACCCAACCAAAGTGCCTGAGAATGTTGAGTGCAGTTACAGGGGTGAGAACTGGCTCACGGCAGAAAGGATTGTCTGCGAGCCATGCACAAAAGGAACGCTACAATATAGGGATATGCTACGACTTCTCTGCAATTCTAGAGTCCCACCCAGTCGAAGAAATGTATGTTCCCTCCCTTGAATTTCCCTTGTCAATGCTCCTGATCCAACTACGAGGGACCTCCAAATTGATTTAGCGCAGCTATCTCACACAGAGCTACAAGGACTGAACACTAGAGTGTTGTGCAAAGTCTGCACCGTGCATGAGCCAGGCAACAACAGTATGACATACCTCAAGAAGTACATGACCAACGGATTGTAGTGGTCAGAGATGAAATGCATATTATTCAAGAGCAGCTGACGCAGGGCGTACAACTGGTTGAAACAGCTACCCAACTATGGATGGTCCTCCAGCACCATTCCACGCTTCAGCATATCCAGATGGAATTACAGCAGGCGGAAGCTACTCTGGACCAAGTCAGAGCCTCCTCACTCGCCATCGTCTCCGCACAACATCTAGCCATCTTGGACAGGATTGAGAATCTTTGCCACAACAAGCATGTCACCTGGAAATGGTTGAAACCATGGGCCGACACCACACTCCAGCTCACCGAAGACACCCAGTCTGCCATTGCATGCCTCCAACGGCTATTAGAATGGGTTATCGCGGCTCTAGATGGCCCTACATCCATGACACTGGTCAACATTTCACAACGAGCTTCGGCCCAAAGTAAGGAAGTGCTCCCACCACTCCTCCACACTCTGGCTACCTTGCGTGCAAATCAAATATGCACTACTGTAGTGACTCGAGACGAGTCATAAGATTGTGTTGGGGGACTGTTGGAATGGGGTTTCCTAACAAGCTGCGAAACTGGTCCATTTTGAGTATTTTTTATTATATTTAGCCTAGAAGAGGGGTTTTGGGGTGGGTCAAAGCCCCGAATGCACTGTAATGGGTCAAAGGGAAAACTAGGGGTCTGAAAACCATGGGTTGCAGACCATAGGAAAGTCAAGGCTAGATTGTTATAAATAGAGATGCATTTTGTATTGTAAAGGAGAGGATAGGATGAGCTATTGATGTAAATTTTGATTTAAGCTATCTGTTTGGGTTTTGGGGAACGGACTCCTACTGGCTGTGTGCATGGATATCCAAGTCCACCTGTGTGCAGACCCCGCTGATGTGTGCGCAGGTTGGGAAGGGAATTGTAAGGAAGAATTGATGAATGAATGAATGTGAAAGATTGTTAGAGAACTAAATATGTGAGTATTGTTATGTGAGTTACTAATAATTGTTGTATTGTCCGTTTTCTGTCCTTAAGTTACGGAAGATCTGTAGACTTCATTCAGGGATCTAGATCTGTTCATTTTTGTTTATGTACTGCTGTATTGATATTATTGTATATTGTGTTCTTGGGTCTAGATTTTTTCAGTTCTATTTATGTATTGTTGTGTTGATATTATAACAACCATACAACTATAGATCTAGTGCGAATAGAGACTTAATTAACCCTTTGCAGAACAAGGTAATTGGGGATTATAGGACCTAGTGCAGCTCTGCTTGCTTTACCCATCCTTTCTCAGGGTGTAGAAATCTGGTTCCAAGACCCACCCATGCTACTTCGGGTGAGACTTTGACCTGCGAAAGTAGGTCACTGCCAAAAAGGCCAGTAGCATAGGGGTTTTTTGGCAAACCTTGCACTCCGAACCTTGGTCAGGACCCCTCAAGCCAACATGATTCCTCCCTGATACATCAACTAGGGTTTTTTGTTTTAATAGTAATGCCCCATCCTAGGGTTTTGTTTGTAACCCTAACATTTCAGTTCTTCAAGCATTTTTAGTTTGCTAGGGTTTAAAAACCACAGAAACATGATGCTATTTACACAAGTGATGGTTAATGCCATGGTATTTCCCATAAACCTTATATTCCTTTCATTCTTTCAAACCCTATATATTTAAGAATCCATTTTGCAATTCGAGTATTTTTCGAAATTTTCAAATTTAGATAGAGTCTCAATGGATTTAAATTACACTATTAGGCCTAGTGAATGATATTGTATATTCTAATGAATTCTACTCTATCTCCTCTATATTTTGAAGTGTTAAATGGATACAAAATTTGTTTTTCAAACCTTATACATAAATTATGTTGTTGATTCTAGCTTAATAGAAGAAATATCTATTACTTGAGTCTTCAACTTTAGCTTTCTTTGGATGTTCATCAATGTCTACATTGCAGCATGTTGTCTTCCTGTTTTCTTTTTGGCATTTAATATCTCAAGACATTGGTCTCTATAGTGACCAAATTTGTGACAATGGAAACAATTATTTTTTGACATATCATTCTTTCCTTGAGGATTAGGTCTTCTATCAGAATCGCTCCTCTTTTCAAATCCAAACTTATTCTTTCCTTGAGCCTTCTTTAGATGAGATTCATGTGTTTGAGAATATTATTCTTCTCGAGATATTTGAATTCTTTCTCTAGACATGAGTTTTGATTCTTCTTGAGAGCAAGCTTTCCATAGTTATTTAACACTTGGAGTATCCTTTTTGTGACTTATACCTGATGCAAATGAATCCCATGACTAAGGTAATCCATGAAGTGCTGAGGTCACAAGATTTTTGTTAGTTGAAATTTCATCAATATCTTTTAGTTATATCTCAGTTAATATATCCTTAAAAATTATGAAGCCATTGTATCATTCTATATCATTCTAATTTCACAAAGCTCATTTCTCAAACTAGAAATTTTCCAATACTTTTAATGGTATATGAACCAATTAGGGATCCATAAATGTTATTTTAAGTGTTAAGATTTGATATGTATGTAATTAGATGATCCTTGATGGATTCCAAAATAATTCTCATGGAATTCATGTCATATTTCTTACACTTCTTCTTTCCTCCATCATTTGTAGGTTTAGACACTGTTACCTCATATAATTTCTAAAGATGGAGTCCAAAATAATGCTCATGGAATTCATTTCATCTTTCTTATACTTCTCCTTTCCTGCATCATTTACAGGTTGAGTCACTTTACCTTATATAATTTCCAAAAGATATTCCTTTGCAAGAGTTAAAACAATTCTTGTTTTCCAAGCTTTGTAGTCTGTAGTTCCTTCTAACTTGTTCTATGGTTTAATAGTGGGAGTGATGGAAAATTATTTATAGTATATATATATATATTTCCTTAAGAGATAACTTCTTCAAGTGCGATCTTCATACTATTTCCTTCACCAAAATTCTCATACCATGTTGAATTTTTTAGTGCAAAATAGACAAGCACTCATTTCTGAAACCTGATAATTACTTCCAATGATGTATATTATTATATAGAACTTCCAATTTAGAATTAAGCAATTACACATTCAAAAATTCAAACATAGAAAAAATAACATAGTAGATATCACAATGCATAGGAGAGACAATATTTACCCTAGGAAAACCCACTTGGGGGAAAACCTCAACAACATTCATCTTTGAAAATATTCAATTCAAATAGAGATACATCAAAGGAAATTATTATAGTCACACTAACCAGCAAGATGCTTCCACAAAATAGCCAACAACATGCCAAGTCCAACCTCCTTCACATGTACACATAAATCCTCCTACAACAACTTGGTTAGGTTCAGCAAGACTATTCACCAAGAGTCCAAGTCAGATCCCTTATAATCTACCTTAGCCACCCTGTTCAAGGTGCTTACAACATAAGTATAAAATTCAATCTTAACAACAAATAAATATCATAGAGTTTCAGCCCTTTTCCATACATAGTACTCACTAAACTTCGAGCCTCTTTTCACAAAGAGTAACCAAATATATCTCGACCTTTTTCGCAAAGAAATCACCATACATAAATCGATCGTTTCATACTTATATTCCATAGGGAAATCAGCCCTTATCACAGAAATTATGCCATAGGGAACTCAACATATTTCATAAATATTATTCCATAGGGAACTCAACCATTTTACAAAGGTTATACCACCAGGAATCATCCCTTCTTAGTATATGTTAAATTTAGATAACAATGGTGTTCTATGCTTGATGCACTTTTAATCTGATCTTTCTTAGGCCCGATACAATGAAAGTAAAATGTTGATTGAACACAATAATAGATCAATAGAAGACAAGCCAACTATAGATCAGATTTACAATTCCTTTTGTCCAGCAAAGATATGAGATATTGTTGCGTTACAACGGTTAGTAGGATGCTTCAACCAACAAAGCCTTTCTCGGTCAGCCAACACTTCATGTATCACACCCACAACCCTCAAAGACAACACATCACAAGTTAACGTAAGTCAACCTAGGGACAACGCATAAAAGTCAATGCAGGCAGCAGCATAAAATTCAACGCAGCAAAGTAGGGCTTCGGTCAAACAACCCAGAATTCCTCAATTTTAATGCCAAGTTATATGACCTCCTAAAATTGGATTTTTTGTAGAATATTGAGCTCAAACGACCAAGGGTTGACCACGATCAATGCTGGTCAATGCTGCAGTAGAAATCCCTAAACAGATTAGCACATAAAGTATGAGCTTCGCTCCACACGTGTGAGGGGAAAAAGGCCTCCAAATGCTATCCAACCAATCAGATCACAATGAGAGAAGGTGCGATGAGTTGATGATGAAATAAAATCCAAGTATCTCTAATTTGTATCCATCAATGACAATATGTGAGACATCTATTAGGCATGTGAGCCTACATTACAAATCTAGTTGACCTTTCACATGTGGAAAATAAATTCAAAGTAAATGTTCTATTGATTCGATCAGATGATCTTTAGATAAATATTGCACCTCTCCGAAAGAGGAATCCAAAATTTTTTTTACCATCGTCATATGAGCAGTGAAACATGGAGTTTGGACCTAGTTGCCAAAAATTAACACTCCCTCTCAACTAGGGAGAACTCCATCTGTCCAAAAGTGCCAAACCAAACATCGTGTGCCATCCCACCGTAAGTTTCTTTGCTGGCTCTTTATTTTAGAACAAAAAGTGAGTCACAAAGACATCACACACAACTGATGCAAATTCATCTTAGAATTAAAAACCTCTCTCAACCCAAAAAGAATCTCATACTAAGCTAAAGTTAGTTTACTAACCCGAAGTCAGTTTAAAGGATAAAACCTCATCATACTTGATCCTAGATCAAGATGTTAGACACCTGCCATCCTAGACATAGAGAGTACGGATCTTTGATGCGTCCATCAGACTTGCTATTGTGTCTATCCACATTTCCCACCTCATTGGCCAAATGAGAGGTACTTCCCATGAGTCTGAAACTTCACATTGGGTAGGATGTGAGCGGGGCACAGATTAGAGAGAGGTGAAAAAACTCAATATCGTAATGGTGGGGCAGAAGCACAATAAGGTTCGGAAACCCTAGCCCAGTATCTGCTTATAGCTCCAAGAAGCTGTCCCCAAGCCCCCTGGAGCTCCCAGAGATCATAGTCAAACTCAATCAAGACCCTCTGAATAGGGTCTTTCCACGATTTCAAGCTTCTCATGGAAGGTTAGGAAGTTGGCCTTCCCCAAGGGCTCTGTGAGAATTTCGGTGACCTGTTCATCAGTTCCAATATGATCAAGCCTTATAGTGTCTCACTATAACATATCCCAAATAAAGTGGTACCTGATACCAATATTCTTGGATCGATCGTGGAACCCAGGATTCTCAGAAAGACGAATACCACTCTAGTTATCAAAAATGATAATGGTGGTATCTATAAAATTCCCGAATATCTCACTAAAGACATTTTGCAACCAAACAGCTTCACAACAGGCCATACTCGCTGGAATGTATTCGGCCTCAGCGGTGCTCAAAGCCACCGAATTCTACTTCCTGCTCATCTAATATATTGAAGCAGAACCCAAGGTGAAGCAACATCCAGATGTGCTCTTGTGATCCACCACACTACCATCCCAATCGTCATCAGTATATCCATGGAGTATCAAACTCCCCGTAGAGTATCTCAACCCATTGTTGATTGTGGCCCGAAGATCTCTCAATAGATTCTTGGCACCAATCAAGTGAATGTGATGAGGACCAACCATATGTTGACTCAAAGTGTTCACTGCAAAACATACGTCCGAACGGGAGTTCACTAAGAACATCAGGGCCCGCACAAGTTGTCAATACTCGATAGTATTTTATATCACGGGCCCAGTAGCATTTCCACTCAACTTCTTAAAGTTGAGCTCCATCGATTTTGACACAGACTTACAAACCACCATACCAAATTGCTCCAGCAGCTTCACGACATATTTTCCTTGAGAAAGGAAAATCTCGCCTGGCCTCTACCAGACCTCCAACCCTATGAAGTAGTGCAACAGTCCTAGGTATTTCATCTCAAACTAGGAATCTAGCTCCATCTTACACTAATGAATGAGAGGGTCAGCACTTTTTAGGAAGAGATCATCCACATAGAGAACCAAAATTAGAGGCCTTTCTCTATCAACCTTAAAATAAAGGTCCGGATCAACATTACTTCGAGTGAAGCCCAGCTTCATCAAGTAGCTATCTATCCCCTAATACCAAGTCCTAGGGGCTTGATTCAACCCATAGAGGGATTTATCAACCTGCATACATGGGTGTGTCTATCTTGGACTTCAAACCCCAAAGCTTGCTCAACATACACCTCTTCCTTTATAGCACCATGTGGAAAATTGATCTTCACATCCATCTGATGTATACTCCATCCTTGCGTAGAAGCAAGGGAAATAATAGATCGGATGGTGGTATAGTGGGCCACATGTGCAAATATATCATCATAATCTATGCCTTCTTTTTTAGAGAAGCCTCGGGCAATGAATCTTGCCTTGCACTTTTCAGCACTTCCATCAGATCCATTCTTGATCTTAAACAGCCATTTCGAGGTGATAACAGTTTTGTCCTCCGGTCTTAGGAACACTTCCTATACATCATTCTTCATAATTCAATCATATTCTTCGTGTATAGAATCCTTCCAAACTTGATGCTTTATGAATTCTTCAAATGATCCAGGCTCAGATTTCACTATCGTACTCATGACTGCTAGGTACCATTGGTATCTCTTCGACTTCTTGTTTTCATAGAATGTCCCCCTCCGGGAAATATTTCTCTTGGCATATTCAAGAGTATCCCTAAGAAATGAGGGTCTTCTCTTATTTGAAGGAGGTTGAGCAATGGGATCCATAGGTCCTTCAACATTGGGCATTAGGTCATCATTCGACTCTTCCTGCTTTCCTACTTCTTCATATTATTTTTCTTCCTTGGAGCTAGGAAGATTTCTCACTTTATTGAGGGAAGCATCTTCATCGAAGGTGACATCGTGGCATATCTCCACTTATCTTTGAGTAGGCACATAGATTCTATATTCCTTTGAAGTTTCACTGTAGCCCACAAACATTCCCTTCTTTCTAGAAACATCCAACATGATTCTCCTTTCCTTCGACACATGAAAGTAAACAGGACAACCAAAAACTATAAAATGAGAAACATTAGGTTTATTATCAGAGAATACTTCTTCGGGATTTTTGGATTCCAGAGAGAAATGTCAACATCTATTTTGAGCATACACAATAGTGTTCGCAGCTTCTTCCCATAGAAATTTTGGAAGACCTTGGTCGCATAGCATGGTGTGGGCAACTTCCACAATGGTCATGTTCTTTCCTTCATCAACACCATTTTTCTCAGGAGTGTACATAGTTGTGGTCTCCCTCTTAATGCCAGCTTCTCTACAAAATTCATTTAACTCATTTGACTCATACCTGGTCCTGTTGTTGGTCCTCAAAACTTTGATTTTCTTCTCGGTTTGATTTTCCACCAAGACCTTGAAGGTACAGAACCATTTGAGTGCTTCGTCATTCTTCTTCAAAAATTATATCTTGGTCTTGCAGGAGAATTCATCTATAAAAGTCATGTAATAGGAACATCCTCCCAAGGATGTCACAGGCAACATACCAGATAAGTCAGAATATGTCAACTGCAAGATATCATTTGTCTTTGTGACACTTGAGGGGAATGGTCCCCTTGTATGCTTCCCTTCGACACAACCCTGACATATACCTTCATGATCATCTCTAAATTCAGGCATCCCTGTCACCACCTTCCTTTCTTTGGGAAGGGACTTGTAATGAAGGTGTGCAAACCTCCGATGCCATAACTCTGTTTGAAGAGTTGTATCACATGTCATAGCCCCCAATGGACTTCCTCCAACCTGGAAGAGTATATCAACTCTAAAACCAATAGAAAGAGCTTCCTTGAAGTTCTTCTTCTAGATAAATACCTTTCCATCAACAAATGCCACCTTTACCCTTTTTCTTCCATTGCCGAAATGGACACAAGGTTCTTCTTCAAATCAGGTACATACAAAAAAACATGTAATCCGAGGACTTGACCTTGAGATAGAAGGAGGTTCAGAGTCCCTGTCCCTTTCATGGGATAGGTGGAATCATCTCCAAGGATAATCTCAAAATTAGTATCCTTCTCAACTAGATCAGAAAGGGCTTCTTTATAACCAGTGAGGTGCCTTGAAGCACCACTATCAATTAACCATACATCGAGAATTTTGGGTGGAGATGTAGAAGGGAGGGAAAATACAAGAATAAATTCATTTCTCTTATTATCAACAACATTAGACTCATCGTACCTATAATTTCTTGACCTCTTGATAGGTTTCTAGTTTCCACTACGATCAAAGTGATCCTTCCTTTTTCATTGGAACTTGTTGTTCCTGCCATTCCTTCTTGAATTTTTGTTGTTATCATCCCTGGGAGAGTCCGTTATATTTGGGAACTCTCTTGCATAGTGAC
Organism: Pinus albicaulis; assembly: GCA_034641835.2. Taxonomy (NCBI): domain Eukaryota; kingdom Viridiplantae; phylum Streptophyta; class Pinopsida; order Pinales; family Pinaceae; genus Pinus; species Pinus albicaulis. Next base: position 415,707,447 of record CM076581.1, on the reverse strand, counting down.
CAGCCTTGTTACAAGTGTAATATCTTCCCTTCCTATAGGTTTTAACCCTGAACAAAAATTATCTACACATCAATTTTATAATACAAAATAAACAATAGTGAGAGCATAAAACATAAAATAGATAAACACAGAGATTTTCCCCTAGATCCCAAATTGGGACGACCAGCTTGATTTTTCATTATATTCCTTTTAGTGTTACAACACATATATATACATGCCGAAGCATACATAAACCCCAATCCATTAACCCTGGATTAGAACATAATCGTAGTTCCCTTGACCGGATCTACAAAATACCAGGGGTCGAAAACCATCATACCCTAGAAACCATGTGCAAACTCATGCAAAAACATGGGTGGGTCCGCCTATGAGTGGGACCGCACACCAAAAAAATTTCGCCGGGGTGCTGCCGCCTCCCCTGTGACCCCCCTGCTACGCCCGGCGCAACGTACAGTGCGTGGGGCTAGTCATGGAAATAATATAACACGTACCCAACATTCTCCCACTTGTTGTTTTCTTTCCACAGGGGGCCACAGGAGAGCTTAGTCATTGGACCAATTCTTCAACACCCATTGTTTCTCTACACCAAGAGAACTTCTGAGTGCTCACAGACTTCGTCAATGCATCTGCAACATTCTTCAAAGTGTCCACCTTTACCAGCAACACCCTTTTAGCCTTAACCATATCTCTAACAAAGTGATATTGAACATCAATGTGCTTTGTCTTTGAATGATAAGCAGGGTTCTTAGCCAAGAAAATTGCACTTTGGCTATCACAGTCTATCCTTATAGCTTGTTGTACCAACCCCATACTTGAACACAATCTCTGCAACCAAACTACTTCCTTGCTTGCATGAGTGGCTGCTATGTATTCTTCCTCTGTAGTTGAAAGTGCCACTATAGACTGTCTTTTACTCATCCAACTGACTGCGCCTCAAAATAGGCTAAACACATACCCACTTGTAGATCTTCTTTGGTCTAGATCTCCAACCCAGTCTGCATCAAAAAAACCACGAATGTCCAACATTATTTCCAATCCTGGTCTTCCCTGGTAGCACAAGCCATAATCACTAGCACGACATAAATATCTGAAAACCCGCTTCACCATTGTCCAATGCTCCTTCCCTAGGTTTGACATAAACCTGCTCAATACTCCCACTGCATGTGCAATGTTTGGTCTAGTACAAACCATTTCATACATCAGGCTACCCACTGCACTTGCATATGGAACACAGGACATATCCTCCTCTTCTTCTTGTGTCTTGGGACACTATTTAGCAGATAACTTTGCACCTACAGGAATAGGAACACTCACCGGTTTACTATCCTGAATATTGAACCTCTGCAATATAGTCTCGACATACTTCCTCTGGTTTAACCAGAGCTTCCTCTTTGCCCGATCTCTCTTAATTTCCATGCCCAAAATATATTTTGTAGCACCAAGATCCTTCATGTCGAATTTGGAGAACAGTTGGGTCTTCAAATCTTGGATAATTTCTTTGTCATTTCCAATCAACAACATATCATCCACATACAAGACCAAATAAATAACACGGTCACCAATTAATTTAAAATAAACCCAGTGATCCTCCTTGCTTCTGGTGAAGCCAAGTCCCCGTATATAGGTATCAAATTTCTGATACCACATCCTTGGTGACTGTTTTAACCCATACAGAGACTTCTTCAACATGCATACCAGTTCTTTCTTACCCTTCACCATAAAGCCTTCAGGTTGCTTCATGTAGATCTCCTCTTCTAGATCCCCGTGAAGAAATGTTGTCTTCACATCCATCTGTTCTATCTCAAAATCAAATGCAGCAACAATAGATAAAAGTAATCTAATAGAAGTAACTTTGGCAACAGGAGAGAAAATATCACCAAAATCAATTCCTGGCACTTGGGAATAACCTTTTGCTACCAACCGAGCTTTGTATTTCTCCACCTTGCCTTCTACATTCATCTTCTTTTTAAACACCCATTTTCTCCCTATGGGCTTCCTTCCAGCCGGAAACTCCACCAGATCCCATGCCTCATTTTTGTGCAAGGATGCCATTTCATCAACCATGGCCTCCTTCCAGAGTTTTCCATCCTCTGAATCTACTGCCTCCCTGACAGTTCTGGGTTCATCATCAGTTATAGTTAAGGCAAAACCTGAACATAAAGCAGATGGACTATACCTTTCTGGTTGCCTTCTTTCCCGAACTGATCTTCTCAAAGCTGGAGTTTGTGGCTCTTCATCTTCCGAGTCTTCTTCTGTTGTAGAGTTTGATTCATCCTCCTTTAGCTCAAACTCTATCTTCTCAGGTTCCTTTGGTATGATTTCATGTTTAACAACATCTTTCACCTCTCTAAACACCACATCTCGGTTGTACACAACCTTCCTTGTTTTCGGGTTCCAAAGCTTGTAACCTTTTAAACCATCCTTATACCCAATAAAGATGCACCTTTCAGATTTATTATCCAACTTGGTCCTTTTCTCCTTTGGAACATGTACATATGCAACACATCCAAATACCCTTAGATGTGAAAGAGAGGGTTTCTTACCAGTCCATACCTCATGTGGAGTCTTATCCTCCAACGCTGATGAAGGTGATATGTTAACTAGGTAACATGCAGTCTCCACTGCCTCTGCCCAGAATTCTTGTCCTAACCCAGTACCACTGAGCATGCTTCTTGCCTTTTCCATCAGTGTTCTATTCATTCTTTCTCCAACTCCATTTTTCTAAGGTGTGTATGGAGTATTCTTCTGTCGTGCTATACCACACTTCTTACAGAACTCTTCAAATTCCTTCTTGCAGAACTCCCCACCATTATCTGTCCTCAACGCCTTTATCTTCTTCTCTGTCTGGTTTTCCACCAGAGCCTTAAATTCCTTAAATTTGTCAAAGACTTCAGATTTCTTCCTCGAGAAATATATCCATGTATTCCTTGAGAAGTCATCTATGAATGAAACATAGTACACAGACTTTCCCAGTGATGGAACTGACACAGGCCCAAACACATCACTGTGCACAAGTTCTAATATCTTGTTTGCCCTCTTAGCACCAGAAGGAAAACTCACCCGATTCTGCTTCCCATATACACAATGTTCACAGAAATCGAAATCCAGAGAACAATTAGAAATACCTTCTACCATACCATCTCTATGCAGTATCCAAAGGCCCTTCTCTCCAATATTTCCAATCCTTTGATGCCATAGCATGGTCTTTTCTCCAGAGACAGGTAGACTTTCCGTCCCACTTTCAGGAACTACAGAAATGTTACACCCATCAATAACAATGCTACCTTGTAGCTTGTACAGAGTTCCAGTCCGAACTCCCCGCATTAATACCAGTGCTCCCCGAACCATCTTGCAGGCATCTTTCTCGAACACTTTTTTTACACCTGCATCATCCATCTTGCTTACAGAAATCAGATTTTTGGCCAATGCAGGAATATGCAGAACACCAGGAAGTGTTCTAATCCTTCCACCTTGCAGCTTCAGCTTGACCTTTCCACGTCCAACGATTCTGGCCTTCCTATCATCCCCTAGGAAGACATCACCACCATCATATTTCTCATACTCGCAAAACCACTCCCTATGGGGAGTGAAGTGAAAGGATGCACCTGAGTCAATCAACCATGACTCATGATCTACATGTGTATTTGAAGAAGAAGCCAAATACACATCCCCACCTTCATCCGAGGTGGTTTTTTCCTCTGCAGAAGGAGCTTCATCAGATCCCTTTCCTTTCTCAGGAGCTTTAGATCCGCATTCCTTTTTGTAGTGCCCTTCCTTTCCGCATTTCCAGCACACCTTTACAAACTTTCCAGGAGATTCAGATCTCCCTCTAGATTTAGATCTCCCACTCGAAACCTTATTCTTGTTTCTGTTCTGGGACCTTCCTCGTACAGATAAGGCATCTCCATTCTGACCCTCCATATTTCTCCGTCTCATTTCCTCCGACAGCAAGGCTGAGACAATGTCATCAAATTCAAGGTAGTTGTATTGCTACCTATTGCAATAACCAGACTGTCCCACGAGTCTGGTAGAGAGCACAACAAACTGATGCACTTATCTTCATCTGAGATTTTAATATCAACAGACGACAGCTGACTTACCACAGTATTGAAGGCGTTCAGATGCTCTATCACCGAGTCTCCATCTTTCATCCTCAGGTTATACAGCTTTTTCCGCAGGAACAACTTATTCACCAGAGACTTAGATTGGTACAAAGTCCCAAGTTTTTCCCACAAATTCTTCGCCGTAGCTTCCCCAGATACATTCAACAATATTGAATCTGATACACACAACCGTATTGTGCTTTTAGCCTTCCGATCCAGTTTCTTCCAGTCTTCATCTGACATTGTCGTTGGTTTAGTACCTGGATCTACCACGATCCACTGATCTTTATCCACCAAAAGATCCTCCATCTTGAGCTTCCACAACTCAAAACTTTGACCATTAAATTTCTCTATCTCTATCTTTCCGCCGCTCGCCATCTTCTTTCACCGCAAGAATCGATCCCGCAGATCTCCCACTGAACAGGGTCTACCTCAGGGCCGAAAAAAAAACCCTCAGTAGAAAAGGCGTCCCCTTGAAGCCGAAACAGCTCTGATACAAAATTTAGGTTTTAACCCTGAACAGAAATTATCTACACATGAATCTTATAACAGAAAATAAACAATAGCGAGAGCATAAAACATAAAATAGATAAACAAAGAGATTTTCCCCTGGATCCCAAATTGGGATGACCAGCTTGATTTTTCATTATATTCCTTTTAGTGTTACAACACATATATATACATGCCGAAGCATACATAAACCCCAATCCATTAACCCTGGATTAGAACATAACCGTAGTTCCCTTGACTGGATATACAAAATACCAGGGTTCGAAAACCATCGTACCCCAAAACCATGTGCAAAATCATGCAAAAAACATGGGTGGGTCCGCATATGAGTGGGACCACATACCAAAAAAAAATTTGTTGGGGCACTGCCCCAGACCCCGACAGGGGGGGCCGCTGCCCCCCTGTGACCCCCCTGCTCCGCCCGGCGCAACGTGCAGCGCGTGGGACTAGTCGTGCAAAGAATATAACACATACCCAACACTTCCTTCCTTTAGGCCCCGCTCTACCATGGTTTGATTTCTCGGGCCACCATGGTTCTTCTTCTTTGCATGAGCGGCGAAGGTAGTAAGTTCACTTCCGTTAAGATTAGAGGCGTACTCCATTATTCTTGTCTCTTATTGAGTGCATCTCGTCAATATTTCATCAAAATTAGGAATCAAATTATTATTGAGAATAGTGGTATTTAATACATGCCAATCATAGGGGAGACCTCCAAGTGCAATAAGAACCATCTCTTGATCAGATATTGCTTCCCCAATAACTAGGAGGTTTTTCCTGATTTTAGTGAGCCTCATAAAATAGGATTAAATAGATTCATCCTTACCCTTCTTGATATTCTTTAATTGATTCTTGAAGAAGAGGATTTGATAAGAATTTCTAGCACTGAACATGCTCACAAGCTTATCATACATCTCCATATATGTCTTCAGCTCAGAAATGTAAGCAACCAGGTGCTTATGAATAGAATCTCGGATAATCATATTTTCTTTGATTTCCCTTTTCTATACTTCGTTTTCATGGCAGCAACTACATTTGATGGAGGCTCTTGAATCTTCCCTGGTACATAGTCCATGAAATCTTGATCTTCTAGCACCAAATCCAAGGAAATCTTCCATGCATGATAATCAGAATTATCAGTCAATTTATCATCAGCTTTGAAACACTTATAGGTTGAGGAGGCCATTTGTCCTTGATAGGATTTCTTCTTTCAGAGATAGCTTCTAACACCAACTTGAACTCTTGGACTTTTTCTTCACCTGAGCTTTAATACCCTATTAAATTTAGATAACAATGGTGTTCTATGCTTGATGCACTTTTAATTCAATATTTCTTAGCCCTGATACAATGAAAGTAAAATGTGTTGGAAATATTGTCATTGATGGCAAAGGAAACAGTAGAGGCAGAGACTGGCAGAGGTTAAGCGGTGGAGGCAGAGGTCGAGCAGCAGACGCAGAGGCAGACGCAGTGAATACAGAGGCAAAGATAAAAAAAAGGACAACAGCAGAGGCTAAGGAAAATGCAGTGAAAAAAGATTCATTTCGAGGTTCAAAGTGAGTAGTGTGAAAGGGGATTTGCTTTCAGACAAAAATATTAATTGACGGACGAAGAGTGAGTAGAGAAGGTTTACTCTCTGTTTAATGAAACTATGGGCCTTTTTGATATATGTGCATAATTGGGATTTTGGTTGAATGGATAAGTTAGAATGGGAATAATACATTTCAGATGTATGCCTCGACGAAGCATCGAAGAGTTGAATGACAAGGGTTCGAAACAATGGAACAATGGAACAGGAGGGTTCGAAACAATGGAGCAATGGAGCAAGGTTCTAGATAGCACGAGATTGAAGGGCAAGGGTTAGAACGGAGAAAATGGAGAAGTTATAACGGGAATAGTAAACAAGAACGATGGCATAATTCCTTTTAGCGTGGCCAGTTAGAATGGAGAAAAATGGAGAAGTTAGAACGGGAATAGTAAACAAGAATGATGGTGGAATTATTTATAGCGTGGCTAGTCAGAAGGAAGAACAATGGAGAAGTTAGAATGGGAATAATAAACAAGAAAGATGGCGGAATTATTTATAATAAAACATTTAAGAATAGGCAGAACCTTGAGAAAGGAGAAACATAACCACGAGCAGAAAAGGGGTTTTGAGGAGTTAAACCGGCAGTATCGTGCTGCCTCATAGGTAAGCTGTTTCGACGTTTGGAACACGATATTGCTCTTTGATGGACACATGGAGAAGGGCGGTATTTGAAAACCGCGAGTTTCGCGTCCTTTTTGAGCTTTAATGTTCAGACAATAAAACCACGTGAAATTCATTATACACCGTCGGATCACAAAAGTTGATGCGATAAGACAACGACCGTCGGATGTATGGTGTAGTTTAACTACCGGGGCCCAGCTCATTGCATGATCAGAGTGAATTAATACGCATGCATGTTGGATATGCGATTGCCGTCGGATGAACACTTGATTGGGTTTTTGGAACGCGATGTATTTCTAACCGTCGGATGACAAAGTGGATGCCGGATGATAAGGTAGATCCTGTGGGGCCAAAACTATATCTTTCGAATTTGGGAGTCTACATATATATATATATATATATATATATATAAACCAAATGTTATATTGTCAATTTGTGCGCGGTTGTATTATAAAATGTGCAAAAGACAATCGGAATACATATATGGGTTGAATTTTATACATTGTGAGTGGATGTATAATTTATCGAGCTTTTGGTTGTAAAATATAATCGAGGGATTATATAGGACCTTAATACATGGATTAAGGCATATATGACTATTTAATTAAAAGGTTGATGAACATGCCAGAAAATGTGGGACCCTCTTCTATAGTTATCAAAGTTACGGAGGTTAAAGTAAATGAATATGCAATTGGGTTCATTGAATGTTGATTCGAATAAGTATAGTTTGGGTTATATAGAGGTTTTAACAACTGTTGTGGCCAGAAATCTATAGTTTTTAGAGCTACATGTTAATATACGATGGTTAATGTGAAATAATAAAGCCAGGAACATTTATTTGTTAATAAGCTGAAGACCATTGTGTAATGGGGTTTTTCAAAGGTTTGTAACCATGATTTAATTCATCGCATCAGAAAATATAAAAGAAGTGTTTATAAAACTATGGGGCCCGAACCTTTCAAATGTTAGAGTTGGTGGTTTGATATGTATGCTTGAGAATATTATACTATGGTTGAACCATATGATTAGAGGGCTGTGCATGTGGGTTGCAAAAAACTTTAATACATTGATATAGTGAAGATTCAGGAGTCTAACATGAGCCACGGTCTAGTAATGTTGATAACGCTCATTTGGTGAATACATATGTATGGCGTATGGCAGTTACACTGTGACAGTAAGCAAGAAATCAATCAGAGACGAAAGGGCCAAACACAGTCACAAAAAAGACAGACACAGTCAAAGAAAATACAAATGCGCAACGAGCCAAGAGGCTAAATTAGTGAGCTGGATTTTTCATTGTAATTGAATGTAAATGCTTTAATTTATTTATGTTGTTGTGATGCATTGGAAAGTATCCAGAGGAAAACAAAAATCCCACTTTAAATTTGAAAATAATATATATTTTTATATTTTTCTGAATGAGCTGATAAAAGAAATAAGGAGGCAGAAGGCAAAAAGTCAGGACTATTCACTTCAAATTACTAGAGGAAAACAAACAGTCATCAGGAAATCTCTATAAGTAACATCACCTTGATATGCAAAGGGGTTAGAGAGAGTAAGGATAGAGAATGCAAAGTATAGAAGATTGAGGCAAAGAAGATAAGGAAGAGAAGAGCAGAAAGAGATGCTACAAAATAGAGCTGATATCTGAGGTAAATCAGCAAACATTTATTTTGATAAATTGAGGAAGTTGGAGCTTCCCTATCAAGTTGAAGCTTGATAGTTGTCAGTTGTAGCTGACTGAGGTTGGAGCCTCCTGTAGGTTGGTGCCTGCAGAAAATTGAAGGGAGTTGGATCTTCCTTGCAAGTTGTAGCTTGCAGAATTGAGGTTGGAGCCTCCTGTAGGTTGGTGCCTACAGAAAAACAGTGGTGAGAGGGAGTTGGAGCTTGCCTTTGCATCACAACAATAATAAGATGTGGTTTTCTCCATTTTTGGGTTTCCACTTAAATATACTATCTCTATCTGTGTTGCCTGTGTGTTGAGATGATTTACCAAATCTGCTTAATGTTTGCTACTCTCATAATAAGTTTGATGTCACATTAATTTAATACTTGCTGCAATATATTAAGACTATTCATATACTAAGGTTGATTATGAAAGTAAGCTGTAAATTAGCTGATGAAAATTTTAAAAAGCTCATGTATGTGCTAAAATGATTCACCCCCCCCCCTCTTAGTTTAACTAATAATTCAACAAAATGTTGATAGAACACAATAATAGATCAATAGAATACAAGTCAAATATAGATCATATTTACAATTCCTTTTGTCTAGTAAAGAAATGAGATATTTTTGCATTACGGTGGTTAGTAGGATGCTTCAACCACTAAAATATTTCTTCGTCATCCAACACTTCATGTGTCACACCCACAACCCTCAAAAACAACTTATCACAAGTCAATGCAAGTCAACCCAGGGACAACACAAAAAATTCAATGCATGCAGCAGCAGAAAAGTCAATGCAGCAAACTAGGGCTTCAGTCAAACAACCAGGAATTACTTGATTTTAGTGCCCAGCTATACATCCTCCTAAAATCATATTTTCTACATAATATTGAGGTCAAACCACCAAGTCTTGACCACAATCAACGATGGTCAATGCTGCAACAGAAAGCCCTAAATAGATCAATGTAGAAAATAGGAGCTTCGCTCCACACGTGTGAGGGAAAAAAGGCCTCCAAAGGCTATCGAACCAATTAGATCACAATGAGAGAATGTGTGATGAGTTGATGATGAAATGACCTCCAAGTATCTCCAATTTATATACATCAATGAGTGTATGTGACACATCTATTAGGCATGTGAGACTACATTACAAATCTGGCCAACCTTGCACATGTAGAAAATAAATTCAAAATAAGTCTTCTGCTCCTCCGATCAAGATGATCTTTAGATAAATATTGCATCTCTGCAAAAGATGAATCCAACAAAAATATTACCATAGTCATATGAGCAGTGCAACATGGATTTTGGACCTAGTTTCCCAAAATTAACATTATACCACATGAATTTTAGACTTCCACAAAATACTCTTAGACCTACAATTTAGTTGGCTTATCCTCTTTTATGTCACAGAAATTGTGATAGCGCCAAGCATGGTTCTCTCATAAACATGCATTTTAAATATTTTTACGGAAATAAAATTTAAACAAAGGGGACTAAGTCAAGGGACACAAATTCCATAGCTAAGGAGGAGATTTATTTCTTGGGATACCATATGTTTCTTCTACTAAAATATGGATTGTTTTTAGGACATCCATTAAAGGTTGGTTGGCGCATGATTTCAGTGGACCGATTCCTATAATAAAATGGGATGTAAGAAATTAGACATGCCCATGTGATTGAGAAACTTAAAAATGAAAAGAGGACAAGATATTAAGAAGGGAATACTTAGTACAAGAAATATAGGACAAGGCAGTAAATGCAGCTCAAAAAAAGAGGCCAAGGTAGGGATAAAGGGGAATTTGATTCCTATTGGAAGTAAGAGGAAAGGGCATGCACTCGAGAAATAGAGAAATATAGGACACTTTTTTTTTTTTTTTTTTTTAGATCTAGGACAATCGGTAACTGGTGAGAGTTGCCTGAGCAAGGCCCGGGTTCAAATCCAACTGGCTGCCACTATAAACCTAGGCTAGGTGCAACAGCCTGCAAGCCGCACACAATAGCAATTAACTTATGCCTCAATAAGAGCCGAGACGTCCACTATGGGGTCGCCTACTCTTCTAGCCAAGACACAACAGGCGTATGTCTCCACGGAGATTTGAACCTTGGTGGATGGGATGAAAACCTTCTCCCTCCACCGTCAGACCTCCGCTTCACGGACGACACTTTTTAATACAATAGGAAATAGAGATTGAAAGGGAAGAGAAAATAAGTTAAGGGGTTGGTCCTCTAGTTCCCTGGAGGTTGTGGGTTAAGCTACTAGCTTCTAGATCCCTTTAATAACTTGGTTTCCTTGGAGGTTGTAGGTTGACATAGAATCCTTGGATCCCTATAACAACTTCGGTCCTTGGAGGTTTTGGGTTGAGACAAAATCTCTAGATCTATGTAATAGCTTGGGTCGTTGGAGATTTTGGGCTGGGATAGAATATTTAGAGCCCTGTAACAACTTATGTTTCCTAGAGGTTACAAGTTGAGGTAGTAGACTCTGAATCCTTGGAAAATTTGGGAAGAGGGCAATCATGGAGCATCCATAGTGGAAACCGTGCTTGAATACATCTAGGTTTATTACTTTATTGTTATAGTGGATTACAAAATTCATGGAAAATAGAATGAGTCACTAAGTGTTCACTTGGGGGTGAGGTGTAGAACCTATGGAATCCTTGTTTTAAATAATATTTCAACATCAAATTGGTGGGATTAAGGAAGGAGTACCTATAGATTCCCTATATTAGTTGGAAGTTGGTGTTCAAATCCCTTAAGTGACCTCCCTCAATCTCTAGAATCTGGATTAGGGGTGATAACTACAATTAAGTGCGGATATATTTATCTATGGTTGGTTATATAGTTATTGTCCCAAACATAATCACCCAAAAAATTTAAATATAAATAGAATATTGTTCTTTATTAAATGTTAATGAATTTATGATTCATTATAGCTTTAAATGGCATTGTATCTTTGTAGAAAAATGGATTTCATCAATGTATGAGCATGTGGTCACACCTTTGTGTCGAGGTGACACCTATGGTTATGGAAATTGTGTGCTTCTAGATTGGAAATGAAGTGTTGTGTGAAATTCTTGTTGGCAGTGAGCATGAAATATATTATGCACATAATGTGTAATGAGTCACATGATAACAAGAAATATGTTATACTACTGAGCTTATAATCCATTCTAAATGAAATAATATACCGTGTTGTTAACCGCAGATATGTAAATAACACAAATACATTATGGAATGTTTAGGTACTGGAAATATACATAAGGATCTCGGTTGAAACTTGGAAACATTAGACATAAATAACAACTTGTATTATTAATAAATTATTAGAAGGGATAAATTACACTTATAAGAGTCTGTATATACATATATATGTATGTAATACCTTAGTTACAACTGTGTGAATCTATAAATGCAGTTTTTCATCTATGTTGAAGGAGTAATTATCTCTTTTAAGAATAAGGGCAGCTTGAAATCCTTACTTGAAGGCTTAGCCAACCTTGTATTCTTAGCAGCTTGGATATCTGCGACTAGCTTCACAGAGTCGTTGACCAGGAACTAGAGGGCTCTACATAGCACCATATAATTGTTTTCAGACTTGTGAAAGGTTGTGGAACCCTTGGCATGTGGTAGGAAAGGTGGATGTCCTTCAAGAGTACACTATGAGCCACTCGAAGGAAGTGGATACAAGAGTCCCTATGAGAACTAAGTAAGACTGACTCATTAATATTTATTACTTCTATGCAAGCCAAGTGCAATAGCAGAGATGTATGTACATTGCTTTTAGTACAAGTTTCCAAGGATGAGAAAGTTGGCATTGATATTGAAGATGACGAATCTAAGTTTCTAAGGAGATACCCTAATTTTCAATAGTATGCAGATATATTCGTAATGGAGGTTCCTAGATTACATCATCATAGAGAGATATTTATATATTGAGCTGATAACTAAAGCTGCACCAGCATCTAATGAACCATATAGGATGATCACCCCAAAGTTGATCAATATGAAATTGTAGCTAAAAGAAATGCTTGAGAACGGCTACATAAGGCCGAATGTGTCTCCATGGGGAGAACACATGTTGCTTATAAATAAGAAGGGTTGAACCCTTATATTATGCATTTATTATGGGAAGTTAAATAAGGTAACCATAAAAAACAAGTACCCATTTCCAAGGATTTACGATATCTTTGATCAATTAAATTGAGTAGTAGTTTTCTCCAATATTGACTTGAGGTAAGTATAACATCAAGTAAGGATCAAGGAGGATTACATTCATAAAAGAACTTTCAGGACAAGATACATGCATTATAATTTTGTAGTGGTACCCTTTGGGCTTACTAATTCACCTACCACATTCATGTTCTTAATGAAAAATGTTTTGCATCCCTATCTAGAAAAGGTTTTCATTGTGTTTCTCGATGAAATATTGGTGTGCCAAAGGACAAAAGAAGAGCATGAGAAGCATCTAGATGTGGTGCTACAACTATTGAAGGATCACAAGCTCTATGAAAATCTTATATAGTGTGATTAATTCCAATCACAGATAAATTATTTGGGGAATATTTTCTCCAAATAAGGAATATCAGTTGATCCTAAAAGATTAAGGAAATAATGGAGTGGGTGGCTCTAAAGAATGTGGAAGAGGTTAGGTCATTTATATGCTTGGCAGGTTATTACAAGAGATTTATCAAGATTTTATTCAAAATATGCCTTCCCATCACATATTTTAAGAGAAAGGGAAAGATATTTGAGTGTGATGCTCAATGTGAAAAAAAAATTGAGCAATTAAAGTAGGTTCTCACCAATGCACCAATGTTGAGAATCGCATATCTTAACAAGGATTTCGTGGTGTGCGGATATATCTACAAGGAAGGGCTTAGTAGAGTCTTAATGCGGGAATAGAAAGCAGTATGTTATGATTCCAGGAAGTTATATGAACATGAGGTGAATTATTTAACCCATGATTTAGATTTTCCTTCCATCATCCATGTTCTAAAAATTTCGAGGTCCTACTTTGTAGGTGGAAAATTTACACTTATGAAAGACCATAGTGGACTCAAGTATTTGTTTGGGCACTCCAAGTTTAATCTTAGGAAATCTAGATGGTTGGTCATGCTTAGTGAATTTAAATTTGAAATCAATTACATAAAAGGCACAAAAAATAGGGTTTTTAATGCTCTGAGAAGAAGAATTTAGGTAAATCGCTTGGAAGTTGTGAGTTCATACAAAAAAAACCTAGTAGAAAGGGTGGGAAGTAAGATTAAACGTATCAACAGATGAAATAAAATTTGTTGCAAGGTGATGAATATGAAGGATATTACTTAACTAAGGATGACCTTATCAGATTTAAAAACATAATTCATGTACCTAACAATGAGAAATAAAGAGGCTGATAACAAAACAGTTCCATTTAATAATTATTCAGGCCATCTAGCGTATCAAAATACCCTTAATGCCAAAAAAAATTATTATTATTGGCCAAATTTGAAGAATGAAGTAGTTTATTTTCTCACAAAATACATATAATTCCAACAAGTGAAGTTTGATTTCAAGCATTGAACTTGCTTACTGCAGCCTAGTCCCATTTTCTAATGGAAATGGGAGGTGATTTCTATGGACTTCATTACAATATTGCAGAAAATATCTAAGAAGCATGATGCAATCATGGTAATGGTTGATAATCTGATAAAGGTAGCTCATTTTGTGCTAGTTAAGTCTACTAACTATGCTAGTGGCATAGAAAAAATCTTCATAAAAGATATTGTGAGGCTACATGGGATGCTGAAGAAAATTGTTTTACACAAAGATGTTAGGTTCACTTAAAGGTTTTGGAAGGAACTATTTGTAGGTTTTGGGATAGAATTGGCATTTATCACAACATACTATCTATAAACATATGGGAAAATAGAGTGGAATAATAGAATCCTTGAGGATATGCTAAGGATATATGTGATGCACCAACCAAGGAAGTGGGAGGATTATATTCCACTTGTGGATTTTTCTTACAATAATGGATACTAGGTATCCATAAAGATGAATCCATTTGAGGAATTATTTGGTAGGAGTTGCAATACCCATATCAGTTGAAGTGATCCAACAAATAACAACCTTATTGGGCCTAACATGCTTGAGGAAACAGAGCAACAAGTTCATCTCATTAAAAAAAAATTGAAAGTGGCACAAAATAGACAGAAAACTATGCAAATCAAAATAGCATGCAGAAGGAGTTCCAAGTTGGGGAACATGTTTATCTGAGTGTAAAACCTAAGAAGTGTTCCTTAAGGATTGGTTCATGTGACAGGTTGGCACCATAATATTGTGGGCCTTTTTAGATCCTTGAGAGGATTATACCAATGGATTATAGGCAGCATTTACCTCCATCAATTATAATTAATGACATTTTCCACGTTTCTTTCCTTAAAAGGTAAGTACATGATTCGAATTATGTGATTGATTGGTTTGTGCTACAATTGGAATAATAGGGAGAGTTATAGCCAGATTCAATGTGCATTCTAGACCAGAGGAGTCTCATACTCCATAATTGAGCCACAAAGTAAGTCAAAGTGCAGTGGAAGCACTTTGGGCTAGAGGAAGAAACTTTGGAAATACCACGATTCCATGAAATATGACTACCCATTTTTATTTATTGGTTAAGGAAAAAATGTATATTAATGAAAATATTGTATTATTAGATTTTTTTATATAAAATCCCATAAAAAAATATATGTTTTTGTTTTATTTTTGGTGTTTTTTATGAGAAAAAGAACAAAAAGGGTGGTGTTCCCTAAAGGGGGAGTGGCCTGTAACAACCACAACCATGGTTCTCTCATAAAAATGCATTGTAAATATTTTTACAGAAATAAAATTTAATCGAAGGGGACTGAGTCAAGGGATATAGATTCTAGTGTTGAGGAGGAGATCAATTGATCACAATACTTTGGGTTTCTTCTACATATCTATGGATTATTTTTAGGATGACCATTAAAGGTTGGTTGGTGCATGATTTTAATAGATTGGTTCCTAAATTAAAATTGGCTTGAATAAATTACATAGGCCCATGTGGTTGAAAACCTTAACAAGGAAAAGAGGAAAAGAGATTAAGAAGGGACTACACAGTACAAGAAAGAGATTACAAGGAAATAAGTGTAACTTAGGAAAAGAGGTAAAGGAAATAAAATAAGGGAATTTGATTCATATTGGCAGCTGCAGGAGAGGGAATGCACTGGAGAAAAAAATAAATATGGGACATTGGTTCGAACAATAGGTAGCAGATTGAAAGAGAAGAGAATAGAAGTGAAGGGTTAGTCCTCTAGTTCCCTTTAGGTTGTGTCTTGAGCTACTAGCCTCTCAAGCCATGCAACAAATTGCGTTCATTGGAGATTGTGGGTTGAGATAGAATCCCTACAGGTTGTGGGTTGAGGTAGTATAATATGGATCCATGGATAGCTTGGGAAGAGATCAATATTGGATCAACCTTAGTTTAAGTTTTTCTTGAAGACCTCTGGTGTATTACCTTATTGTTATAGTGGAGTATAAACGTCTTCAAAAATGGAGTGAACCGTTGAGTGTGCACTTAGGGGTGAGGTGGAGAATATTTGGACTTCCTATCTTGAATAATATTGACACAATCAGCTAGAGGGATTAAGGAAGGATGACTTATGGATTCCCTGTATCAGTTTGCAGCTAGTGTTCAAATCCTTTCAAAAATATCCCTTAGTCTCTGGAATTTGGCTCAAGGGTGATAGTTGCAAGTAAGTGTAGCTACAACTGTCTATAATTGGGTGGATATTCCTTGTCCTGGACACAATTTCCGTACAAATTTAAATATAAGTAACCTTGTGTACTTTCTTAATTGTTAATGAATTTATGATGCATTCTAGCTTGAAATGACACTGAATATATTTGTAGGAAAATGGAAGTTGTCAATGTATGAGCATGTAGTCACACATCTGTGTGGAGGTGGCACTTATAGTTATGTTACATATGTGTGTGTGTGACTATGTGTGTGTGTGTTGTATCTCTAAAACAAATGATGTTATTAAACAAGCCAAGCAAGTGTGTGCTTCTATATTAGAAATGAAGTGTTGTGTGAAATGCTTGCTATTGTTGAGCATAAAATATATTATGCACATAATGTGTAATGAGTAAGATGATAACAAGGACTACACTATACTACTAAGCTGATACTCTATTCTGAATGAAATACTAAATTGTGTTGTTAACCGCACATATGTAAATAACACAAATATATTATGGAATGATGCATGTAGTGGAATGATCAACAAGGATATAGATTAAGACCTGGAAACATTAGACATAAAGAACATTTTTTATTAATAATAAATGATTATAAGGGAGACAGTCTACTTAGAAGAGTCTATATATACATATTTATGTGTTTAATCCCTTAGTTACAACAAGTCTTTGAACTTATAGAAGTGATGTTGTGTCCACATTGAAGGAGTAATTCTCTCTTTTAAGCATAAAGGAAACTAGAAACCCCTACATCAAGGCTTATCCAGCCTTGTATTCTAATAAGTTTGAACATATTCCACTAGCTACCCGAAGTCATTGATAAGGAACTAGGGGGATTACCATAATGCCATGTAGCGTCTTACTGGCTTGTTTAGGGTTGTGGAACCCTTGTCATGTGGCACAAGAGGTGGAGGCACTTCAGGAGTTCATTACAAACCTACGGCAGGAATTGGTTGCAGGAGAACTTATTCTAGTATGATTGGCATTCCCTGTCCATGCACAAGAAATGTATGAAAATTAGGGACTCATTAGAGAGGACTTCACCCAAGCTTAGGAGGTGTCGCACCATATGTCACCTTAATAACTCAACACCACTAGAATTGAATTTTGGTGTTGATCTAGACGACATAAAGACCTCTGAGGCAGATCCATGGTTAAAATAACCAACGAAAATTGATCGATGAAGAGTTGAAGAAAGCTATCATGATACCCAGTGAAATCCAAATAAGGCTTATTGCTTAATTCTTGGTAAGGTTCCTATGGTTAGGCCATGGTAGAGGTCCAAGGAAAGAAGGTGTTGCAACGAAGGAGGTTCGTGACTTAGTTTTATAGAATGCCGACCACCTTATCCATTAACAAGCAGGAACCATAGACATGGTAGCTACATATTGGTGTACATAATATTCCACAAATGCGATTAAATAGGAGTAGTTGATGTGGAATTCAACTCTATCATGGAATTTATTTTGTAACACTCAAGGGATTGGCAGGGATGACCTTAGTTTCGATGCACCAGAACTCACATAATCCTAGAATGTTCCTGTATTGGAAAGATGTGGTACCCACATGAAAGTGTAGAAATTTAATAAAAATTATGTATTTCCTAGATTCTCCTCATTTAACAATTATATGCCATTGTTAAATACATAATCACTTCTACAAAAATCTTTGCGGAATTTAAAACATGATCTCCAATTGAAATATGAAGAAGAAAGATCAATTACACATACCACATATGTTTTTCGCGGGAAAGAATAAAGCTAAAAACCCCACTATCATATATTATGTATATACAATGGATCATGAAACAATATCATACAAAAATCTAATACAATAGCTCTTGGTACAATATACAATCGTCTCTCACTGTCATACAAAAATTGGAAAATTCATGTGCCAATTTACGGCCTCCAGACAACCTGCCTCCACTATGCAATCCCAGTTGATATATATCCCTGAATGAATGGAATAATGCTTACCTTGACTTCACAATCCTCATGGGCACATCTAATGTGTGTGTGGTTACATGAGTGCACCCACTAATGTCATAAATGGTAGTCAAACTGTCCATTTCACCTACATCTCAACTGGATCTCCACTAGATCTGACATGCATGTAGTTAACAGTATTAAATCTTTAATTGCATGTGAGATCACTGATTGTGAATTAATTAATAATTAGTTCACTGATCTCTCACTACTCTGTCTTCAGTTACAACTAGAAAATCTGAGTTTAACTCACTTAATTAAGTTAAACTACTTTACAACTCACATAACTACACATCCAACTTTGTTACAACTTCGAGTCACTCAATTACAACTAATTCCACTTGCATGTCTCACCAACCAACCTTTGAACTCGAATTTCCTATAGCTAACTGGTTTTCCACTTCAGTTAACTATTTCCAAGTGCTCATTGATAATAGATTATTTTTTATTATCCAAATATTATTAAGGGATAATAATAGTCGACATACATCTATAAATAGACATTCAATATATAAATAGAACCCGCACATACATCTATAAATAAAACATCATCTATAAATAGAATTTTCTCATCATCTATAAATAGACATCATTTATAAATAAAATTTTCTGATGCATCTAAAAATAGAATTCCACCTAAAAATAGCCTGAGGCTCCATCCTAGTGTAGGTTCATAATTTTCACTAGAATATTCTTGTTGAATCTCAACACTCCCTCTCAACAAGAAATGGATTATCCTTCACCCCAATCCTGTCTCTATGGTATTCGAATTTTCTCCTGGTAAGAGTATTCATCATAATATATGCATCCTGATCTTCCGTAGGAATGTACTAAAGTAACATGATATTCCGCTGCACACAATATTTTATATGATGATATCGGATATCTATATGCTTAGATCTATCATGAAACACATGATTAATTGAGAGTTTAATGCAACTATGATTATCACAATGAATTATTATCGAACATAAATGAGAACCAAAAAAACCAACTAAGATATTTCTCATCAAAATAGCCTCACTTGCAGCTTTACTCGCTACCATGTATTTCGCTTCCCCTGAAATGAGTGCCACAGATCTCTATTTTCTGTTGTACCAAGAAACAACTGTAGATTTGATACTAAAGATCCCCCCTTGATGTGCTCTTTCCATCCATTGTGCTTCCCGCCCAATCTTCATCTGTGAAGCCATGCAACTTCACCTCATTCGTCTGTCTGTACCATAAGCCATACTCAGATGTACCCCTCAGGTACCTCAGGACATGCTTGCCCCCTTGGAAAAGAGCTTGGTAGGCTTAACCATTTCTTGACTTAGCTGGTTAACCACATAACATATGTCTGGTCTCATGTTCACTAAATACATTAGCAAACCCACTAACTGTCGATAAATAGTAGCATCCACTACCTCTCCATATGTAGCATCCTCTTTCCTCCAGTTTCCTGGAAGTGGAGTATCCATGGGTCTGCAGCACCCCATGTGAAACTTACCCAGTATCTCCCTTGCATACTTGCCTTGTGTTACACGATATTTTTTCACCATGAAATTTGATTGTCCATATAGGTCTATCACTACCTATATTTTTCTCCCTTAGAAGTCGAAAACCCCAATGTTCCCAAACCAAGTCTTGGAATTGGAGAAAAACTCTTTAAAACTCTTAAAAGTCTACCTCCACACTTTTTCTAGCATTTTCCAATGGGTCCATGGATACGTGGTCTATAAAATGTGGTAGCTCCAACATATTCTATTACTAAAACCTGCGAACCCCCGTAAAAAGTAGAATTAAGGAGAAAGTAAATTCTAGAAGCCTAGCTAGTCGAATATTCTCCCAACTGGAAGCTTCTAGAGGCACGATCAGTTTGATATTTATCCCTCCACTCATGGAGCTTATCACTTGGTCCATGGAGCTAAAATCCCTTCATGAGAGGAATCCATCCCCCTCTTCATGGAACTAAAATTATCTCTATTTCCCTATAAATTGAGCTCATGTGCTAGTTTGAAGGGTAGATGCTAAGGTTGTGAATGTAATTACTAAAGAAATTCCCAAGAGTGAATAATCTCTACATTAGTTATTATTGGCAGGAGAATGATCACACCCTTATGTCCATAACTCCATGCTAGTATTTAGAGAGGAAATCTTGTCAAACTGAATGAGGAACGATTTTTCAGGACCCCAAGAAAAATATGTACAACATCAAGGCATTAGGTTGTAAGAATACTCTTTTCACTCAAGATAATACATATGGATACCTTTTTATCATTGTTGTTCTTGTGCTGATTTAATAACATCAATACATAGACTCCTTGATCTCTAAGTTGGATTATCTTTTCTTTATTATTATATGTTGCCGGTGCTTTGATTCTTTTGTCTTGTCTTTTATTGCAGGTTCTACTTACTGGAGAAGCCTCTTTGGAGCGATTGGATAAAAGACTGCATCTAACATTGGATTTCAAGGTAGGGGCATGTCCTCTCTGTTTGCTTACGATAATTTTGAATTTCAATTAGTCTAGAGAAAAATGTTTCCAAATGGATGTTTGTTTCTAGCTATTCGTAGAATACTAGGGAGATCACTCTTGTCTGCAAGAGGGATTAATGCGCATAACAAAATGGCGACTCCACTTGGGAAGTGAACTTAGCTTTCTCTTTTTATTTTTCAGTTTAAATTTTTTGAGTTTTCTGATTTTGAGTTGTTTGATATTGGGTTGGGTAGATAAATTTTAAGAATCCCTGAAAAGAAAGGCTAAATATTTCTTTTTTCTGTACTTTTCCTTGCCTCCGTAGTTTTCATCTGAAAACAGTGCCTCACCCTCCACAGGTTTTAGTTCAAAATAGTGCGGTACCGCTCTGTTTTCCATTATAAACTGCGGACCTTTCGAAATTTTTCGAAAAAAATAAAATTCTGTTTTTAGGAGCCAGATCACCTGATTCTTTTTGTTTTCCCCGATCTATCTTAGTTGTCAGAGCTTATGTGTGAATTTATTTTCAACAACTTTTCTGTTTGTGTGATTTTATCATCCTGTTTGCATCTTATGAGTGAGTGTTTGCCCTAATTTTTTGCTGCTCCATACAAGATACCTTAATATACCTTAGCTTACTGGTATGATGATATTCTCTTTATCATCCATTAAAACCATTGCAAACCTTACTTTTATGAAAATTGATTCTGTTTTCATTTGCAAATTTGGAAGAGATTTTAGTTTATTAAAGCCTGATTTTCACACTAAAGAATTTTTGGATGTTTTCATTTCTACTAAGATAAGTGAAATTTTTTCTTAGCTCAATAAAAAAATAGGATAAAACGTCCTCAAACTTCTAGATAGACTTCAAAATTAGATTTTACTTAGATTTTTAAATTTATGTTTTTAGAGTTTCTTAGATATAGTTTTCCTTTGGAAATAGTTTTTTTATTGATTTGTAGTTTTTTATCTGATTGATAAAGGAATTTCATTTCAAAAGAGTAATTAATCATTTTTGCAAATTGATTTCTCTAAGAAATCATCTTCTTTTCAATGATTTTGTTTATGAATGAAAGAATTGGTGCTTTGAAAATTGTTAAATATGTCAATCTTTCCCTTAAATAAGATTCTTTGAAAAGAAAAGAGTTTCACTTCTCATTTAGATGCATTTAGTATATTTTTGACTTGGGTCACAAACATCATTAAAGTTTCACTTCCATATATTTTGTCTTAAGCAACAACAAAATTAAAAGCAACACTTTAATAAAATCATTTAGATATTTTACATTTTCTAAGGCTCATTCCACCAACATAGCTTAGGCTAATGTCTTGGAATAGGTTGTAATTAATATTCGAAGATAGTTTAAACAAACAAGTAGAAATCTTGTGTTAGGAAAATCCAATTATAGCATTTGTGCTTTGGAAAGATCTTCTTAAAATATTCAATCATGAGATCATGTCAGAACCAGTGAGGCAATCGTACCTATCTCATTGGGAAAGATAGCAAATGTGCACATAATAAAAACTGTAAACCTCAGATAGAACATTGTCGAGGAGCTTGGGATCACTTGTTGGCAAACCTTGGATAATATCAAGGAGCATTCAAGGGGATTAATCTTGTTACTCTTCCCTTGCGTGTATATCGGATCGTAGACTATTCCCCCAGGTACATTAGTTCCCGTTGGTGACCTTAGTGACCATTATCTTTAGGATTTTTCCAAAGGTGACGATGGACGGAAGGTCCCACTGTACCTGGAGCAGACGTCAAATAGACTCACTTGGACTTTTTGGAGGGTACTCTTCACTTCGAGATGGCATAATTGGAGAGACTTGCACTGGACTATTTCATTAAGCAGGTTGTCGGGGTAACTGTTCCAACTCCTATGTTTTCCACATTAGAATTCTATGATGTTGGATTTCATCACCAACTAGTGTTTTTAGTGTGGAAACATGCTATTTATTTTTGGATTTCTCTCTTATATTTTTTAGGCGTGTGTTCGATTTGATTGTTTCCTTAGCGACTTTAGGTTTATTTTCTTGAAATTTTCTTTGTTTTCATGTGTTAAACATTTAATCTTGGCTGAATTTCCAAGAGAATCCTGTAGAATGCAGGGTAAACGCCCTTAGTACACACCAAGTCAGTTATAAAATCTTAAATCTAGAAAAGGCCAACCATAAGGGATTGGATAAACTGAACAAGAGCAAACATCAGCAATTATACATCCTGATTATGAAGTAGATCAACCTCAAATAGCAGAAAGTTCTCAAAGAAAAATAAAAATTTCTGAATTAGTTGAACTTGCTTCCACAAGTAGTGAATTATCAACTACTGAGCCTGAAATTTCTAAGCCAAAAACTAAACCTGCTACATCTGAGCCTACTTCAGAGTTCATCACTCCAACTCCTAGTCGTCCTCAATCACTGCGAGTGAAGTTTCGCATCACTGAGAACCTTCCTCCTGGCCTCATTAGAATTGAAGAGATTATTGATACAGAAGAAGAAGTTCTACTTCCTTCACATCAAGAATCTTAAGATATTAGGCCAAGTGAATCGATTTACTATTATAGCCCTTTCAAACAAGATCCTCGATATTCTCAGTTAACCAACTCTCTACACAATTTTGGTCTTAACTATTTGCCAACCCATATTCCTTTTTACGCCATACCAAGAGGCAATTACATACCTTCATTGAATATATCTGGTGAGTCATCCATTTTTTCTGCATCGCCAAAAACATATTTGTATAGTGGTCCATTTTTTCCTCCGGGATACCTGTCACTTTCTAGTACTTTCTCAGGACCATCTCCCTCTCCTGGAAAACTTTTATAAACACCTGGTGCAAATGAATCTCATACCAAAAATTTTAATGCAAAATAATTCTATATGATGTATGGAAGAATTCCTAACCCTAACCCTCAAGGTAGTAATTTACTTCCTAGGGGGCATCCTCAAGGTAGTAATTTACCACCTGGGAGGAAACCTCAAGGACAGTACATACCTTAAGGACAGTACATACCTCACGGATAGTACACACCTCAAGGAGAGTACATACCTCAATGGCAGTAGATACCTTAAGGAAAATATCAACCTCAAGGGCAGTACTCTATTCAAGGTCTGCAACCTCTTCAAAGACAGTACCCTATGCTAGGGAAACAGTCTTTCCAAGGACAACAGTCTCCTTTAGGGCTGTAGTTTTATCCGGAAAAAAAAAATTGTTCCAGGGAGGTCAATATTTTAGTGGAAATTATCCAGCCAACTATCAACCTTACGTTCCAAATTTTCAACCTAGTTATGGTCCATCTTACACATCACAACCTTCAATGGGAGCTCCATATCATAGAGTAAACAAAGTGTGGAATCCATATTTGAATCAACAGAATTTTCAACCTAACGTGCAAGTACCTTATAATCATCTTGGTCAGCCGATTTCTTACAATCATATCCAACAACATGTCCAACCTACAGTTCAAGTTATACCTCAGGTAGTTGCACCTAGTAGTGTTGAGCAACCTGGTCCGAGTACACCTAAAACTACTGCACCAACTTCTGTTCAACAACCTACCACACCTATCCCTATAATTTTTGTAGCCCTATTTCTACATCCCCTCAAGTATCACAACCAATCCCTTAAGTCACTTCACATCAACCTGGACCCACAATTTAGACTAATGTTCAGATGTCTACGTGACAAGCTGGTACAAGTACAATTGTAACAAGCGAACCTCAATTTTTTTATCAACGATATCAAGGGAAGTATCAATATGGACCTATAGCACAAAATCCAGTATACCAACATCAACCATACCCTGGTTACACATATCAGATACTAGCTCAACCTCAGTATGGTCCAGCCAACCCTGGTTATCTCGGAGGAATTCAAATCCCAAATTCATAGGCTATTCCAGCTTATCTTGGATATCCTCCTCCTAGTACTGGTATAGTTCCTCTAGGTTATCAATTTTCTCAGTAGGACCCTAACTGTCAGTTACAATTCATAGCAACTTTGGATTTACCAGATTGTTCACGCCTAACGAACGATCTGATTTATTATCTTTTGTTTTGGTTGCCAATGCCAAATAAGTTTCCCAATGATATTCCTAAGTTCGAAGGTAAATCAGGTTAATACCCCTCAAACCATGTCATGACTTACCACCTCTGGTGTACATCCAAATTTTTAATCGATGATTGCATTTGATTAAGATTGTTTCGGAGAACACTGATAGGTTTAGCTACAAAATGGTATATTGAACTACCACGTGGCTTATTCAACAATTTCAATGCATGAGAAACAACTTTCTTAACACACTTTCATTTTCCAGTCCGATACGATAATGGCACAGAACTCTTAACTTTATTAAAAAAATATACCTCTACATACATTTTAGATCACATACATGAATGTAGACGAAGACGTCATTTAGTGAAAGTTTTTATTCTGGATCAGTTCTTGGAAGAATGGTTTATCAAATCATTACTTCCAAAGATCACTGAAGATGTGGCTAAGGGAGGTGTTGTTATGGAAGAACACGTTATTGCTCAAGCTCAGTACTTAGACCTTGTATATACATAGTTTGGTACTTTATACGAAAAAAATCCTAACTTATCACATCTCGATCAAATAAATAAAACTCCTTCAGGTTCTCATGCTGTAGATAGTGTAATCATTTTAGCTAGCCCTAATAAGTGTAAGAAGAAGTCCTCAAAAAATACTTCTCCTATCATAACTTTACCAGATTCACTGAAAGGAGGTTATTCCCTTGAAACGTCTACCGACATTCATGTTGTAGACTCATCTACATCTAAATATAAAACCGGTAATAAGAATAGAGGAAAGAATAAAAACCAAACAAGCTACATATCCAAAAGAGAAAACTGAAAAGAATGAACCAGCTGATGATAAGCAAAAATCTTGTTATCCTTGTCTTATCTATGATGAGGACCACTTTACCAAAGAGTGCCCACATCAGTGCGAGGAATCTAAATTTTTCAAAGGTTCACCCACACCCACTGTCTTGAAGGATCCTTTTCCTAATCAAGATATAAAAATGATAAGATCTTCTTCAAATTCATCGACAGATATTTTAATGATTTCTGAGGTTATGGTGTGATGCAATCACAAGACTATGGAACTAAAAATCCTGTAACTGGTAAACAGACATGAAATTATAGTCAAACACTAGCTATATCTCCTTTAGTTTCTGATCTGATTCATATTGAAAAACCTAATACTAATCTAGTGATTAAATCACCTGCTAAAGGTGTACTTCAAAAATCATCTTTCAATCCACATACGAGAGCTTCTCAGAATTACAACATTGTTGAAGACTTGGCGATATCCCTTTCAGTAATGTCAGCCTTAGAAGTGCCACAATCATGTCCAGCACAAAGGAAATTACTATTATCAGCTATTGGAGCTATCAATCCTCAGGATTCTAACCTCATGGTATTTCATCTAAAGACTTTTACACCAAGACTCCCTCATCAGATGGATTTTCAGATACCAATATTAGTAAAAACAGACGAGTCTTTCGTACTGTAATTGATGAGGGGGCATCCATGTGCATAATGTCATTAAACTGTTGGAAAACTCTCGGTTCTCCAATACTCAACCAATCACCGATAATCCTTAAAGCCTTTTATGGAAGAGGATTTCATCCATATGGAATACTCCAGGATCTACCTATAGAAGTAGAAGGAAAAACTGTTAATCTAGATGTGGAAGTTGTTGATGCCCCTCTATATTACAACCTTCTTTTGGGTTGTAGTTGGTATTATGCCATGACTATTGTCATTTCATCAGTATTTCCTTTAATCATGTTTCCTCATAAAGGGAATATTGTGAAAATCGATTAGTTTTCATATTATTCATCTGACCCTGCTTCTACAGACAACATCCAACATGTTGGAAAATTGACTATCCATATGAAGATGTTGGTGTAGGTTTATTAAAGGACTCTACTCTTATGGGAACTTTCTCTATGCCTCCACCCAACGTCCCATGTACCATTTCCAACATCAATATGATTTCATCAAGCACTATAACATTCGATGACACTTGGGTAGTGCCTTTAGAATCAAAACTAGACTCTTTCAATGACGAGATGCCTTTGAGTCCTTTTGAAATGGAATATGTGGCAGTGTAGTCATTTTATGACACACTTTAAACTACTCCTAATCAAATGAATGTGATCACCAAAGAATCTTCTTCACTATCAATCTTGGCCTTGACATCACTTTCCGATCCCTTTCAACAAGTATTTCACACTAATGAAAGTATTCAAGAATTTTTGTCTTTGGATGAATTACCCTGGGATGATCTATATCATAGATCTTCATTTTTAACTAAACTTGAGAGGTTTTAAAATTATTTTTCGTTTATCTTTACAATTGATTATGTCGAGGAACCACAAAATCCCACATCGATTACAAATTCAGATTCTCAGACTAATTTGGGAAACATTTCTACAACTGTTCCTATCGACATATCAGTTAAAACTGGAATTATTGAAAACATTCATATAGGCACTTCTTGTATGATTGAAGAGATTAATATACACAAATACCTATTTCAAGAATTCTAAGACATATTTTCCTATTCTTATGAATAGATGCCAGGAATCGATCGAAAGATTGTCATTCATGAAATTAAGACATACTCGGATGCCAACCCTATTAGACAAAGATTAGGTCCAATACATCCGTGAAAAACTACTACTATCAAAGCTAAAGTTGAAAAGCTATTACGAGAAGGTTTTATTTATCCAATTCCATTGACAGATTGGGTATCTAATATAGTTCCTGTTACCAAGAAACAAGGGACTATACGAGTATCCGTTGATTATAGGGATATTAATAAAACATGTCCAAAAGACAATTATCCTACCCCCTATATCAACCAAATTATTGATGATTGTGCTAGAAATGAAATTTTCTCATTTATGGATGGATTTTCTGGGTATAATCAAATCAACATAGTCCCTGGTGAACAACTGAAAACATCGTTTATATGTCCTTAGAGGACATTTTCATATTGAAAATTACCTTTCGGATTAAAGAATGCTAGTGAAAATTTTCAAGGGCCATGTCTTATGCTTTTCATGATATCAAACATATTGTACAACCTTATCTGGATGACTTACCTACTCACTCATTATGCAGGGATTATTATCCTACAAACTTACGAGCTATTTTCATGAGATGTAGGCATTACAAGATTTGTTTGAACCCACACAAATGTGTTTTTTGTGTGAAAACGGGACGATTTCTAGGATTCATCATTTCGAAAGCCGAAATTCGTGTCGACCCCTCAAAGGTTGAGGCCATCATCAATTTACCTCTTCCTTCCACACTTCACCAACTCCAATGTTTGCAAGGGAAAGGAATTTTTCTACGTAGGTTTATCTCAAACTCTGTTGAGTTAACAAAAGGTTTTACCTAGTTGTTGAAACAAAGAGTTCCTTTTATTTGGCATGATATTGATGGTCGATCTTTTGATGCATTAAAACATGCGTTGACCTATGCACCATTATTGCATCCGCCCAATTACCATCTTTTCTAATTTTTATACTTAGATGCCTCTGATTCTGCCATTGGAATGATTCTGGTTCAAGAGGATGAATCTCACAATGAGAATGTGATCTATTATATAATTTAGAATCTTAACCCGATGGAAATCAAATATTCACATGTGGATAAATTGGCCTTCGCAGCAGTTCAAGTTGTCCAATGATTTCGTCACTACATACTGTTAAATAAAACAACTTTGATATCTAATTGAAACCCAATGATGTATATTTTGACAAAACAATTATTTGGGGGAAAACACTCTAAATGGATTGTCATCCTACAAGATTTTGATTTGTAATTCGAAAAATCTAAATCAAATAAATCACTTGTGTTTGCAGAACTTATGTGTTACGTTCCCAATATTGAGACAGAAACTGTGGTAGAGAATCCCATCACAAATTAATATATGTTTCTTATCAGTGAATTAGATCCATGGTATGGAAATATCATTATATATCTTTAAACCCAAACCTTTCTCCCAGAGCTTTCACGTTCAAATGGACGGAGAATCCGATATCAATCCGAGCAATACAATATTATTGGAGACACTCTTTATCGTCATGGTGCAGGTTTTATCTTTTGACATTGTATGACTCACACAGAGGCCGAAAGGGTTTGGAATGATTGCCACTCTGGAGTGTGTGGTGGAAATATCTCTGGTTTTGACAAACCCAAAAGATATTGCACGTTGGTTATTTTTGGTCATCATTATTCAAAGATTGTATTATTGTGGTCCGAAAATGCCACAACTGCCAAATTTTTGATCGAAAGATGGGTCTACCTCCAGCTACTCTTCACCCAATCATTTCTATCGGTCCTTTTGTGAAATGGGGCATTGATTTCATTATGTGTAACCCTCACTCGACTGGGGTGAATGGGTATATTATTCTTGCTATAGATTACTTTACCAAATGGGCTGAGGCGATGTATACATTCGCGGAAGATGGAAAAACTGCAACTACTTTCATATTCAATCATGTGATTGCCCATTTCGTTGTGCCTCAAGCTATTATCCCAAACTATGGGAGTCATTTTTGAAATATAATGATGACTGAACTTTCCGATCAACTTGGTCTATGCCATGATAATTCTACTCCATATTACCCACAGGCTAATGGTCAAGTTGAAGCCGTCAACATGGTTTTAACCACCATGGTTAAACAGATTATCGAAACTCACAAATCGAATTGGTATACCATGCTTTTTTCGGCATTATGGGCATATAGAACCTCAACAAAAATTTCTACAGGATTCACTCCTTTCCAACTGGTCTACGGTTTAGAATCTGTGTTACCCATTGAATGAAAAATTTCATCACTCCAATTAGCCATTGAGTTACTACCAGCTACCTCTGAAGAGGAAAAACTTTTTTTGTACTTAGCACTATTAGATGAGACTGAATGCACTACTGCATTAGGGAAGCTCACAAGAAATGTGTGAAAGCTCAATCTGATCAAAGTGTTACCCCTTGTATTTTTTTAGAACGTGACCTAGTCTTAGTATACGATCAAGCTAACGATAAGCTAGGTGATGAAAAATTTGAACTGATGTGGCATGGTCCCTAGATTTTCAAGCGTGTGCCTGCAAAGGGAGCCTATGAATTGAATGATTATGACGGGGTCTCTTTAAATAATCCCATAAATGGTTTTTATCTTGAGAGATATTATTCTTGAATTTTGTGTGAAGATCTCACTTGTACATTAGTTATTTTTTAGATAGTGTGCCTTAGATTAGATAAGTGTGCCTAGATTAAGTTTTTTGTTACTGCTATCACTGCTTATCTTGATTACTCTTGATATTGTAGATGTCGACATCCCTTCAAACATACATTGGTTTTGTTGATGGTGCATGTCATAATACACAAAATATTTCTTCCGCGGCTTGGGTTATCTATTCACCCACTGATGAGTTACTTCTATGCATGGGATATGCCTTGGTTAAACAACGAAAAATATTGCAGAATATAGTGCATTCATTGAGTTATTAGTTGATGCCATTTCATTTGGTATTCAACGTTTGATCATTAGGTTGGATTTAAAACTCACTGTATTACATTTAAATAGGGTATATGCAATTAAAATTCTAGTTTTTTTGAGATTATTTTTGAAGGTTCGTCTCTTGGAACGATAGTTTGATTATATCGAATATCAACATATTTCAAGAAATTTAAACACATTGGTCCATGCATTAGCTAATCGTGTTCTAAATAGACATTTTCAACATTAACATAGTAAACCAAAACAACATTCAATCCATGTTGAACAAGATACTCAGAGAAAGTACTAATATCATAGATAGGTTTGTTTTCAAAAATATTACATCGTCTATGATCATAAGTTCAAACACCTTATGATCTAATAGATACTGATACAAAAAATAACAAATTTCAATCCACAAGGGTCATCCACTATCTATGATGATGATCATGGTAATAGACTATGACACATGCCACCTTGTGCAGGAATCTCTTAAATGGTCCTGGAACACCCGCAACATGTCTCTGAAGCCGGAGAGGAATGTCATATGTTCCTGTCTTAGGAATTTCTATGCTTAAAATCTCCAGGTTGTGTTCCATATCTGCTAGCATTTCTACTGCCCGATCCTATGGTGGGGCTATAGGCTGTTCTTGCCGCCTATCAAAGCGGTAGAGTGTAGTTGTTCATCATGGACAGACGTCTCCATTTAAATTCTTTTATCGGTATTGGGAAATAAAATAAAAATGAAAATTAGATAAAATACATGAAAATAGTTCTCTTACATGATTCGTCCCACTGTGACCCTGGAGGGAAAGACATCTCAGGATGACCTCTGAAATCTATCCCTGCATAGGGGAAGTCTTTGATTATGAAGACTTGGTTCCTTAGCCACATAAAGTATGCCAGATTGAACCGAACCACTGAATTGTCGTCACCACCATGGCAGGCCATTAATGCCACCCAACTTACCATCTGAGGTTCTCAAGGTTCCCAACTTTCTACTGGAATCAGCTGAGGGGCGAGAAGCGGGATTCTCTCTAAAGAAAAATAAATCAAAATGGCACCATACCCAAAGTTTTTCAACTTTTCATTCTTTTCTCTAGTTAATTGGTCTTTCACGTTGGCCAATACCCCTTCACACCAATAAAATATGGCCCGTCTGAAACACTCTACTATGGTCTGCATTTGCAATTTAATGGCTACATGTGGAGTTGTGCTCCCAGACAATCTGGTTACTGTAAATGCAATAAATTTGAGATCCAATCACAAGATGGTTTTAATATCTATGCGACTATATTTTGATTCTGCCTCATCACTGCAATACTATTGTTTATAGCTAGAAACGAGTAGGCCGCCCTGTCTGGCTCTAAACAAGGATATGTTTTCTCCTCTCCTTGACAATCCAGTAAGAAAATAAATGTCCTCTAGCTTGATTTCGAGCTGATGGTCACCAATGATGAAGCATTGGTCTTGAATCTCCCATGCATTTACTAATCATGTCATCAACTCTACTTGTTCTTTCATACCTTGGATAGCCCAGAACTTATATAAAACACAAGCTTGCAATGCACATATTGTGGTAGCATCGTCCATGGCTTCAATGTCTATAGCCTCAAGCTCACGCTCTCTCTCTATAACATGGAGGAATAGCCTACAAATAAACACATTTGAAAGTTAGAAACAATTTGAGTGCAAAACTTGAATCATTTTTAAGAGAATTTGTGAATTTTAAAGTGGTCACGGCGCCTCTGCAGTTTTTGTGAGGAGACAGTGCGGACACCCGCATGGGCTCCACACAAAAACTGTAGCAGCCTGATAGTTTTCTATTTAAAAAATTATCGACGTCCGCAGTTACCACATGCATGACCTGCAGACCCTCGAGAGTGCATTTTTAAACAAAAATTCCTCCAAAAAATGAAATTAAGGCTAAAAATGAGAAATGAAACAGATATAAATGAAGAAGAAGATGATGTGGATTACTTGGTTATGATGATTCAAGGAATGGATGGTTGGTTCTCCTGATATTAGCTCTAGAACATTTTTTCAGAAGCTCTCAATTCATTGATCTGAAGAAAAAAGCTGAAAATGATTTTGTTTTAACTCCTTTTTATAGTTTTTGAATGAATAAAATATTACATTTTTTTTTTTTTCACTTTAAAAGGCTATTTTTAAATATTTTTTACTTCTTGGAAATAGGTATGTGTAATATTTTGATTTTTTGTGCAAGATACGGGATTTTTTAGTGAAAAGAATTATTTTGATGCTGAGTATACTTTTATCACTTTTTCGGGCTCTTGAAAATTATGAAAAAGTGAAACCCTAGATTTCTCTTTTAAGCCCTTTTCAAACTATCAAAATATGAAAATATCACCGAGTACTTGACTATTTGAACTTGTGAAAGTAAATGAACAATCATCCCTTCAGTATAAGTTTAACCCTTTTTCCGGACTGAAATTGACTATTTACGAAAAAGGTATACGTTGACTAATCATGGTCAATAGAGTTCTCTCCTGTATTATTTTATCTTTCTTCGGGCTTGAGAGACTGAATTTATGAAAAATTAAAACCATGGAGTTTACGTATGTTTTTCTTTTGACTCCCTAAAACTGAAAAACGTCGAGTTTCTCCTATACTGGAATCGTTAAAATTTAACAGTAAAGGACCTGTCGATTACAAACAAGACGAAACCACTCCTTTTTAGGGTTCGATTTTAATACTAATATGGACTCATCCAAAGCATGATATTACACAAACAAGAAAATTTTATCCTCCTCAAGCTTGTAAAAAATAAAGAGGTACTTTCCAATAATGGTGGGGGAGAAAGAGAGAAAGAGAATCCAGTTGTCACCCTTGTTTAGAAAGTAGCATGCCACTCTTGAACACGACACTTTGTCACACTTGTACCTGGGTTGGTAAATACTTTGTCTAATAGTTAATTGAACCACACTGAAAGTATTCAGCTGGTTTCTGGGTATTAGCTTTAGATCAATTTTTTCCAAACCATCTGCAGTGTTGTTATGTTTTCAAGAGATAGTTCAAATAAATCATTCATTGCAAGAATTTGTATCCATTCACGTTGACCATCCCTAAGTCATTCCTTGCAAATATTTCTTTAAAACTTGATGTAATGGTTTGATGTCATAGGATTTCTTGTGACAGATCACTTTCTATCGAAGAAAACTCATCATCTATAAAGTTGATCTAGAATCCTTTCAGTACCTTGGGATCTGCATGCCCTAATGGCGGGTTTCTCACCTTTGACGATAGGTTGCATCATTGACCTTTGATTGAATGATTCCATGAAGTGTTTGACTGCAAATCCTTCATTCGCACTTCATAGATTGTACTAGAGTACTTTGAGAGCCATTTTCATTATTGGTGGTTTCTCTCACACTTGCTACCAATTCACATCATTGACTGCTAATCAAGTGGTTTCTACCATGTTCGACTTCGACACAATCAATAGCATGGATAGAATCGTACTAGTTCAGGAAGCAGAAATCAAGACCCTAGATCTATTTTCCACCATCCAGGTTGCGAGGAGTTTTTATTCATGATACAGTTGACTACTTATGACAAATGGTTGTGCCCATATTGTGTCTACTTCTGATGTAATATTGAAATAATATATGTACTAGAAAAATTAGTTAGTTTTGACCTAAGTATGGGAATGCCTACCTCAACGATGATATATATATGTTTGCATTAAATGTTTTTACAGGTTTTCAACCGATTTCTGTAATCCAATCCTTAGAATGATAAAGAACTTCACTGATCCAGGTGGATATTGGTGGTCACTCACCTATTCCACTCTGGGCCCCACCATTGTCTCTTTCAATTTTTCATTTTCAGCACAACTTACTATCTTTAGCAGTTTTTCAGGTCCTGAACTTCCGGAGCTATTTTAAGGCCCTAAACGATGTTTTTTGGGAAAATAGAGAGCAACATCGGTCCATGCATCAAACGAAGATCGTATGCGAAAGTTACGCCGCTGGGAAGTTGAAACAACAATTTACCCAAACGGGGCCCATAGTTTTGGTGCTTCATCTCCTAGCGTTAGGGTTTTGGCTGTTTAGGATTTCCCATTGTTTCTAAATAATAAATAGTCCCTCGAGCCTCATTGTAACTTAGTTCAGAGGCCTAAAGACGCCACATCTCTTCTCAAAGATAACTACCAGCACCCTAGCTAGTTTTATTTCCATTTTGTCTGTAAGCAAATTTCAGTTCTTTGATATTAATGAAATGAAGTGTTATTTCCACTTAATCTTTGTATTTATGGTTATATGTTTATTCTGTTGTGTTCTTGCATACATACGGATCAGTGGTATCAGAGCGGCTTGCATTTTCTCGATATTTCTTTGCATGTCCCCAATGAGATCGGGGTATAAGGAGTTAGGACTCGATCTGGTGGAACCTTTGCAAGATTAGCCTCACAAACCCCGATGAACGCCCATGGGGGATGAAAAGAAAGATGAGATCCTATCAAAATATTTCTCAAGGATGCCCTCGAAAAAAAAAGGAATGCAATGATGGATAACTTTGCCTAGATCCTTCAACGGCTGCCCACAGGCGATGCATCTGCATCCAGCAGCCACTCTGGAGGTGCGACTCCTTTTAAGGTACAAGTAAATTTTTACATTCCCATATTTGAGGGTCAAATAGATTCAGATGCCGTAGATATATGGTTGAATCTATTAGAAGGATATTTCTTAGTTCATGACTTTTACAACAGGGATAAGATTAGTTTTTCACTCCTCAAAGTTGCCCCCATGTCAAGGACTGGTGGGAAACCCACTATGAGAAAAAGGATGAGACATAACCCTCTCTATTGTCAACCGTACCCACTTGGAATTATTTTCGAGACACCATCAAGGAACAATACTATCCCATGGGGAGCTATGAGGACAAGTACATACAATGGACCACGCTGCGACAACAAAGGGATCAAGGTGTGCATGAGCTGATGAATATGTTCCATACCCTGCGCACCAAGTTGGGTATCAAAGATTCAGAGAAACATCTGGTGCTAAAGTATTGCAGTTTTTTGCACAGATACATTTAGGAGGAAATGGAGTTCCTCGACATCTCCTCACTTGGTACGGCATAATAGTATACTGCCAAGATTGAGCAGAAGAAGCGAGACTTTGGATCTGCGAATCAAAAGCAAGGGAGGGGTGCTCCCAAACTACAGAACAAAGGACAAAGCCAAGCCATGGAGACTCAAGACAACCTCTCAAATCCGCAAGCAAAGAACAACACTGCAAAGCCAAAGAAGGACACAAGAAAGTGGTGTGAGTTCCATAAGAGCTCCACTCACAACATAAGTGAGTGTCGGGCCAAGCAGTCGCTGGTGGCCAAGACGAGGGTTTCTGAGTCAGATGCATGCTTCGACTCTGAATCAGAACCTAACAATGGGAATGACAAAGGGAAATAGATTATTGATGTGGAGCCCAATGTCGTTGTTGCCACTATGAAGATCTAGAAGGAGGAACTGAAAGATGCAAAGGAGGAGGAACATCTCTTCCACTCCCTTATGTGGGTAAAGGGCTCTCTAGTACGGTTCATTGTCGACAATGGGAGCCAAAAGAACCTCATTTCAGTAGACGCCATGAAGCAGTTGGTCTTGTCGACCACAGCTCACCCACATCCATACACCATCGGGTGGCTTCACCAAGGACGAGATCTCCTCGTCATCCAG
Source organism: Pinus albicaulis (assembly GCA_034641835.2). NCBI lineage: Eukaryota > Viridiplantae > Streptophyta > Pinopsida > Pinales > Pinaceae > Pinus > Pinus albicaulis. The sequence goes on along the minus strand of CM076581.1, from coordinate 415,671,527 downwards.
CAGTGTCGCCTTCCCTATAGCATCAAGCCCTTCACGGATGAGGTATTATGTGACATTTCTCCTATTGATGTTTCTGATGTATTATTAGGAAAAACATACTTGTGGAAGTGTCATGCTGTGTGTGAGTCTCGACCTCATGTTGTTATTGTTACTTTGGGAAATAAGTTGTACAGGATACTAGAGGTACCACCTCCTGCCACTATCTCTTTTGTTACTGCAAAACAATGCAGTAAGCTCATTTTCCAAACCAGGAAATTCGTTTTCTTGATGATCCACCCCCAGGGCAAGAGGAAGACTATGGCCACGACCTCTAGATAAAGCTCCTCTGCATGACAACAAAAAATGGATAAGGTTGTGGAGGAATATGGGGACATCTTCACCTCACCCACAGGGGTTCCTCTGCACTGTCAGGTCAAGCACCTAATTGATCTGACCCTACGTGTGTCGCTAACCAATGGACTGATCTATCGGCGCTCTGTTCTGGAGAACAATGAAATCAAGAGGCATATTCAGGAGCTGTTGTAGAAAGGTCACATACGACCAAGTTCATCGCCCTGTGGGAGCCTGATCATGATGGTACAGAAGAAGGATGGGACGTGGAGACTTTGTATTGACTATCGGGTGTTGAACAAGATCACTGTCCAGAATAGGTACCTGATCCCATGGATTGATGACCTTCTAGACCAACTCAAAGGTGCAAAATGTTTCAGCAAGATCGACTTGAAGTCTGGGTATCACTAGGTACCAATTGAACCCTCCGATGTGTGGAAGACTTCCTTCAAAGCAAAGGAAGGCCTTTTCGAATGGCTAGTCATGCCTTTTGGGTTGACGAATGCTCCTGAAACCTTCATGAGGATGATGGAAGACATCTTACGGCCATTCACCAACTCATTTGTAGTGGTGTACTTGGATGACATTCTGATCTTCAGCCAGACTTGGGAAGAGCACCTTCAGCACATCCGACAAGTCCTCCAAACACTGCGGCAACACAAGTTGTGTGCCAATTTGGAGAAGTGCACTTTTGGCATGACCCAGGTTCAATATCTAGGATACATTATTGATGAAACGGGGGTGCATGTGGATCCAACCAAGATCCAAGTCATTCGGGATTGGCCAGCCCGAACCACTATAACAGGGCTTCGCAGCTTTCTGGGTCTTGCTAATTTCTACCGTAGGTTCGTGTTGGGATTATATCATATTACTTGGCCCTTGAGTCAAGTCACCAAGGGAGGAGCGAGAGAAAAATTATTTTGGTTGGAACCTCAACACAAGGCATTCACAAAATTGAAAAATCGCCTCTGTTCTGCCCCAGTGCTCACATTACCAGACTTACAACAGCCATTTGAGATCGAGACAGATGCCTCTAACTATGCTATTGGGGAAATTATTACTCAACAGGGAAATCTAGTGGCATATCACAGTGAGACATTGTCTGACATAGTTCGCAAGTATCCCACTTATGACAAAGAAATGTATTCCATTGTGCAAGCTTGTCGAAAATGGAAGCATTACATTTCAAGGAAGGAAACAATCATCCACATAGACCACTGGCCCTTGCAGTTCATAAAGACACAAGGGAAGTTGCAAAATGATCGCCATCAGAAGTGGTCCACATATCTGCAACATTTTCATTTGAACATCAAGTAGAAGAAGGGTAGCACCAATAATGTTGCAGACTACCTTAGCTGACCACTGATCGTGGCACTCACCACCATTTTCAACTCTTGTGGGCATGAGACTTCTGATTGGCTGCTTCTCTACTAGAGTGACCCAAAATTCAGCCACACTTACAAGGAACTCTTGGGTGGTACGAAAGTTCCAAATTTTCACCTCCAAGATGCACTTTTATTTCACTTGGGACACCTTTGTGTTCCTTCAAGCGAGCGTGCCAAGATGATATGGGAAGCACACTACAGTCGAGTCACTGGGCATTTTAGGGTCGAGAAAACAATAGATGTACTGAAAAAGTATTTCTATTGGTCAAACCTTCGAAAGGATGTCGAGAAGCACATCAAATCTTCCACTGCCTGTGCCATTGCCAAACCGACCATCAAGAAGCATGGCCTATATACTCCGCTACCTATCCCTAGTCGACCTTGGGAATCCATCTCCATGGATTACATGTCGGGCCTGCCTTCTACTAAGCATGGAAATGACTATGTTTTCATGGTCGTCGACAAATTCTCAGAGATGGCCATTATGGCGGCTTGCAAGAAGAATATCAGAGCAGAAGCCACTACTGAACTCTTCTTTGAACGAGTGTGGGTGAACTTTGGGATCCCACAGTCTATCATATCAGATCCGGATATCAGGTTCCTTAGCACATTTTCCTCCAGCCTCTATTCAATGTTGGACACCAAGCTCACGATGTCCACAACTTTCCATCCCCAAATAGATGGCTAGACAAAGGTCGTCAATAAAATGATTGTACACATTCTGCGCATCTACAATTCAAAGCATCCACGCACATGAGATGAGAGCTTCCCCTATGTACAAAATATTTATAATTGGGCTCTCCACAGTTCAATCAGCCATAGCCCCTTTTAGGTGGGTTGGGATTCCAGCCACTATGTCCCATTGACATAGCCATGCCATTTGCGGCTACTTAGGCTGATTCAGCTCATGTCCAGTCTGAAGTTGACAAAACAAATAGCGTCATTGAGCGCATTCAACACATCCACCAACAGGTTCATGACATATTGGACAGAGCCAATGCTAAGTACAAGAAACACCACGATCAACACCAGGTGCCACACAACTTCCAGGTGGACGACAAAGTATGCATACATTTGCAGAAGGAGCACCTCACTGGACCCCACCGCAAGCTTCGCCCGCTCCAATACGGCTCGTACACCATCACCAAGGTTGCAGGGGACAATTCTTTTGAGCTCAATATTCCACCATTCCTTGGTCTGCACCCAGTATTCAATGTGGACCGCCTTTTTCCTTACTTCCCACCTCTACTAGACACCTTTGAAATTGCAGAACAACTCACACCAACAGAGTTAAACCCAGACTGCATGGAACAGGCCACCAAAGATTGTACCATGGAAATGCAAATCAAGAACACTTTCCAACAGAAGATACAACTATATCGGGTTGTCAAAGCTGGCCAAATCCTGCACCAAGGAAAGTGGTTCACCAGGGACCAAGTTCAGCAGAAATTTCCTCATCTCATGGAGGAACTTAACGCAATGGGGACCATTGCTTCCTAAGGGGAGAGGAATGATCCAGGTGGATATTGATGGTCACCCGCCTATTACACTTGGGGCCCCACCATTTTCTCTTTCAGTTTTTCAATTTCAGCACAACTTACTATCTTTAGCAGTTTTTTGGGTCCTGAACTTCTAGAGCTATTTTGAGGCCCTAAATGACATTTTTTGGGAAAAAGGAAAGAAAAATGGGTCCATGGACTGAGGTTTCTTGTTCAAAATTATTATTCCTCGGATAGATCTTTCTAACGAGGTATGGTGGTACGCGTCAAACGGAGATCGTATGCCAAAGTTACGCCCCTGGGAAGTTGAAACACCAATTTACCTAAACGGGGCCCATAGTTTTCGTGCTTCATCTCCTAGGGTTAGGGTTTTGGCTGTTTAGGATTTATCATTGTTTCTAAATAATAAATAGGCCCTCGAACCTCATTGTAACTTAGTTCAGAGGCCTGTAGCCACCACATCTCTTCTCAAAGATAGCTACTAGCGCCCTAGCTAGTTTTATTTCCATTCTGTCTGTAAGAAAATTTTAGTTCTTTGATATTAATGAAATGAAGTGTTATTTCTGCTGCATATTTGTATTTATGGTTATATATTTATTCTGTTGTGTTCCTGCATAAATCCAGATCATTCACTCTTAAAAAAGACCTCAGAATTCGCACTTTAGGGGCAATCTGTTACACGATATTTTGTCACCATGACATTTGAATGTCCATATAGGTCTATCACTACCTATAGTGTGCTCCCTTAGAAGTAAAAAACCCTAATGTTCCAAAACCAAGTCTTGGAATTGGATAAAAACTCTTTAAAACCCTTAAAAGTCTACCTCTACACTTTTTCTAGGATACTTTGTCTATAAACTGCGGCAGCTCTCGCACGTTCTCTTACTAAAACCCACAGACCCCTATAAAAAGTCGAATTAAGGAAAAAGTAAATTCTAGAAGCCTAGCTAGTCGAAGATTCTCCCAAGTGGAAGCTTCTAGAGGCGCAATCAGTTTGAGCTTTATCCCTCCACTCATGGAGCTTATCACTTGGTCCATGGAGCTCAAATCCCTTCATGAGAGGAATCCATCCCCCTCTTCATGGAACTGAAATTATCTCTATTTCCCTATAAATTGAGGTCATGTTTCAGTCTGAAGGGTAGATTCTAAGGTTGTGAATGCAATTACTGAAGAAATTCCCAAGAGTGCATAATCTCTACACTAGTTGTTGTTGGCATGAGAATGATCACACCCTTATGTCCATAACTCCATTGTAGTGTTCAGAGAAGAAGGCTTGTCAAACTGAAGGAGGAAGGATTGTTCAGGACCCTGGGAGAAATATGTACGACATCAAGGCATCAAGTTTTAAGGTTACTCTTTTCATTCAAGATAATACATATGGATATATTTTTCTCATTGAGTTGTTCTTGTGCTTATTGAATAACATCAATAGTTAGACTCCTTGATGACTAATGGATTACCTTTTCTTGTTTATTATATGTTGAAGGTGCTTTGATTCTTTTGTCTTGTATTTGATTGTAGGTTCTACTTAATGGAGAAGCCTCTTTCGAGAGACTGGATAGAAGACTGCATCAAATGTTGGATTTCAAGGTAGGGGCATGTCCTCTGTCTTTGCTTACAATAATTCTGAATTGCAATTAGTCTAGAGAAAAAGTTTTGAAAATGGATGTTTGTTTCTATCTATTCGTAGAATACTAGGGAGATCTCTCTTGTCAGCAAGAGGGATTAATCATCATAACAAAATGGCGACTCCACTCGGGAAACGAACTTAGCTTTCTATTTTTAGTTTTCAATTTGAATTTTTTGAGTTTTTTTATTTTGATTTGTCTGAGATTGGGTTGGGTATATAAATTTTAAGAATCCCTAAAAATAAAGGTTGAATATTTCTTTTTCTCTATACTTTTCCTTTCATCCGCGGTTTTCATCGGAAAATAGTGTGGTAGCCTCTGCAGATTTTAGTTCAAAACAGTGCGGTACCGCTCTGTTTTCCATTATAAACTACGGACCTTTGGAATTTTTTGAAAAATTTAAAATTCTTTTTTTAGGAGCCAGATCACCTGATTCTTTGTGTTTTTCCCAATCTATCTTAGCTGTCAGATCTTATGTGTGAATTTATTTTCAGCAACTTTTGCGTTTGTGTGATTTTATCATCCTATTTGCATGTTATGAGTGAGTGTTTTCCCTACTTTCTTGCTGCTCCATACAAGATACCTTCATATACCTTAGCTCATTGCTATGATGATATTCTCTTTCTGATCCATTAAAACCATTGCAAACCTTACTTTTATGAAAATCGATTCCATTTTCATTCACAAATTTAGAATATCTTTTAGATTACTAAAGCCTGATTTTCACACTAAAGAATTTTTGGATGTTTTCATTTATGCTAAGATAAGTAGAAATTTTTCTTAGTTCAATCACAAACTAGGAGAAAATGTCCTCAAACTTCTAGATAGACTTCAAAATTAGATTTTTCTTTGATTTTGAAATTTATGTTCTTAGAGTTTTTTAGATATAGTTTTCCTTAGGAAATAGTTTGTTTATTGATTTGTAGTTTATGATCTGATTGATAAAGGAATTTCATTTCAAGAGAGTAATTGATCATTTTTGGAAATTGAGTTCTCTAACGAATCTTCTTCTTGTCATAGATTTTTTTATGAATTAAAGAATTGGCGCTTTGAAATTTTTTAAATCTTTCAATATTTCCCTTAAATAAGATTCATTGAAAAGAAAAGAGTTGCACTTCTCATTTAGATGCATTTAGTGTATTTTTGAGTCGGGTCACAAACATCATTGAAGTTTCACTTCCATGCCTTTTTTCTTAAGAAACATCCAAATTAAAAAAAAAAAAAGCTTTACTAAAATCATGTAGATATTTTACATTTTCTAGGGCTCATTCCACCAACATAGCTTAGGCTAGTGTCTTGGAACAGGTTGTAATTAACATTCCAAGAAAGTTTAAAAAAAAAAAGTAGCAATATTGCTGTAGGAAAATTCAATTGTAGCATTTGTGCTCTGGGAAGCTCTTCTTAAAAGATTCATGCACGAGATCATGTCAAAACTAGTGAGGTAATTGTGCCTATCTCATTGGGAAATATAGCATATGTGCACCTAATAAAAATGGTAAACCTAAGATAGACAATTTTCAAGGAGCCTGGGGTCACTTGTTGGCAAACCTCAAATTATATCAAGGAACCTTCAAGGGGACTAAGCTTATTACTCTTCCCTTGCCTATATATCAGATCATAGACTGTTCCCCCAGGTACATTTGTTCTCGTTGGTGACCTTAGTGACCATTATCTTCAGGATTTTTCCCAAGGTGTCGGTGGAGGGAAGGTCCCACTATACCTGGAGCAGACGTCGACTAGACTCACTTGGACTTTCCGGAGGGTAACCTTCACTTCGAGATGGCATAAGTGGAGAGACTTGCACTGGGTTGTTTGATTAAACAGGTTTCGGGGTAACTTTTCCAACCGCCAAGTTTTCTGCATTAGAATTCTACGACGTTGGATTTCATCAGCAACTAGTGCTATTAGTGTGGAAACATATTGTTTGTGTGTGGATTTCTCTTTTAGATTTTGTAGGCGTCTGTTCGATTTGATTGTTTCCTTAGAAAATTTAGGTTTATTTTGTTGAAATCTAGCCTTGTATTTCTCAACACTCCCATCAGCAGGTTGGTTTACCTTGTATATCCATCTCGAACCTAACACTGATTTATCAACCAACCTTGGAACAATTTCCCAAGCACTATTTCTAACAATGGAGTCATACTCCTCCACCATTGCATATACCCATGTAGGCTCCTGCACTACTTCCTGAAAGGAATATGGCTCAATCACAATATATTTTGTCATGAGAGCCATGTATCCAATAAATCAGTCAGGAGACTATCTTTGTCTGCGCAGTGAAGTAGGGGCTCCTACATTCTGCACAACATTAAGCCTCAACCTATCAGCTTTTGTGGTATGCCTTCTGCCTATTCTAATTTTTCGCTCTACATGAGTGGACTTCTACACTCCATGAAGCTCCTCCTGTGTCTAATCCACATCTAGAGACTCATCTTTGGGAACAAACGGTTCCTCCTCTGAATGCAATTTCAGCTCCCTCTCAAGCGACAACCGCATGGCTTTCCCATCATTGAATTTTATATCCCATCGCATAAAACTCATTTTACTATTAGGAAAATAAGCACGATAACTATGGGGTGTTTCTGTGTTCCCCACAAATATCCCAACTTCAGTAGTCAGCTCCAGCTTCTTCCAGGCGTTCTTGGTCACATGCACATAAACATATGAGCCAAAAATCTTATAGTGTGGAACATATGGCTTCTTACAGTGAAAGCTTCTTTAGGTGTACTCATGCCATGTACTCTATGAGGACAACAATTTTTCACATAAACCACATTGTTGCATGCTTCCACCCAAAAATGCATTGGTAGGCCATGATCATGCAACATCGCTCATGCTGCACCCACGATCATTCTATTCTTCCTCTCCATGACCCCATTTTTCTCTGGGTTATGAGGTGCTATGAGTTCTCTTTGAATTCCTTATTTGCTACAGAATTATTTGAATTCATTAGAGATGTATTCTCCACCATTATCGCTCTTAATATCCTTCACTTGCTTCCTCGACTCTTTCTCCACCAATGCCTTAAACTCACAAAACTTTGAGAACATTTCATCCTTATTCTGCATGAATAATATCCAACATTTACAAGAAAATTCATAAAAAAAATAACATAATAATTATGTTTTGCTGTTGAAGCAACCAATAATGGTCCACACACGTCTGTGTGAATTCTCTCCGGGATCACCAAAGCACGATTATCCTTTTCATGAAAGGTGGACTTTACATACTTACCCATGGTGCAACCCTTGCACTGATCTAACTGAGCAAGTGTTCCCATTGGAAGTCCAGTAGATATTTGTTGCATGAATTTCAAGGCTCCATGATGAATATGGCCTAATCGCCTGTGCCATAATTCGCCCTCATCCCTGCTCACCACTTTTTCTGCCTTGCCCATCATGGCAGTGCATCCATCTACCTCTAGCTTGTAGAGATTATTAACTCAAATCTCTGTCCTCTTGGCTTGACCTATTGTTTTATGTCACAGGAAATATTTTCCATTGCTGAAAATAACATTATAGCCTCTGTCCTCCAACATTGCGATTGAGACCAAGTTTTTCTTCAAACTTGGAACATGCATAACATATTTAAATTGAAGTGGTTTACTTGACTCCCTTTCAAAGGTAATGCTACCAATTCTGGTCATACTATATCGTCCATCGTTGCCCATCTCTATATGCATTTAGAGATGTTTCTCCTCCAAGTCACTGAAAAGCTCCTTATCTCCCGTCATGTGGAAGGAAGCACCACTATCCAAATACCACACCGATCCCAATGCACTTGACACCATGCATGGGATCAAAGAGAATTAAAGTTCAATATTAAAGGAAAGGGCCTCACCAGTTGTAGCTCCAGCAACCTTCTTCTTCTTCTGCAAAGAATTAGTAGCAAGATGCCCATGTTCATGATAGTGAAAACACTTCACCTTGGACAGATACAACTTCTTTCGTTTAGAATTAGATTTTGAATGGAATTTATTCCTCTTCCCTTTCCTTTCCTTGGTAGCCAAAGCACAATCCTCTTCGTCATCATTCTTTTATGAAGAGCCATCTCTAGTGTTCCGCCTAAAATCTTCGTGCACTAGATCTGACCATAGTCATTCCCAATCCAGCAATTTTTCCCGTTTGTTGAAAGAGTATTCATAACTGTGCCAACTCATAGGAAGTCCCAAGATATCCAAGCTCACCAAATCATCATCGAAAACAATGATTCCCACACTCCCCAGCTCATCCCAACATTGGAAAAACTCCGTGAGATACTTTGGAATGTTGTTGCCCTTTTCCATCTTGATCTTCTTGAGTTTATCTTTGAGTGCCAATTTCCTATGGTCGTTGTTGCTTTGGAAAAGATCTATCAAATCCTTCCACATAGTATATGGTGTGGCTATCCCATGAAGGATTGAGACAATGTGGCCTCGTACACCTTCCAACATAATCTTTATCGCCTTTGCCACTTTCTTTTGCCATGCATCAAGTAATGTAGCATCTGTCGAAGTGGGCTTAGGAACATCATTGTCAATGAATTCATTCAAGCCATTATCTTCGAGCACCACCTCCATCCTGTCCTTCCAAGCAATGTAGTTCGATCTATCCTCAAGTGTATACTCTATCTGTAAGCCATTGAAATCCATTTTAATGTTTACTCAACTGTAGCACCAAGAAAATCTTTCTGAAAATTTGAATTCTTGCCACCAATAAACTCAGCTCCTACTTCAAAATTTCCTTCTTCTGTGCTCTAATACCATGTATAAATTTAATACAAATTGTGTATTGCTTGGATTCTGCTAATCTAACAATTATATGCCACTATTAAATACATAATCGCTTCTACAAAAATCTTTGTGGAATTTAAAACATGATCATCAATTGCAATATCAAGAAGAAAGATAAATCACACATAACATAGTTGTTTTTACCAGGAAAGCATAAAGCTGAAAACCCCACTATCATATATTATGTATATATCATGGATCATGAACAAATCTCATAAAAAACTCTAATCCAAGAGCTCTCAGTACAATATACAATCATCTCACACAGTCATACAAAAATTGGCAAATTCATGTGCCAATTTACTGCCTCCAGACAACCTGCCTCCACTGTGCAATCCCAGCTGGTAGCAATCCCTGAATGAATGGAATCATGCTTGCCTTGACTGCAAAATCCTCATGGGCACATCCAATGTGTGTGTGGCTAGATGAGTGCACCCACTAATGTCACAACTGATAGTCAAACTGTCCCTTTCACCTACATCTCAACTGGGTCTCCACTAGATCTGACATGCATGTAGTTAATAGTAGTAAATATTCAATTGCATGTGAGACCACTGATTGTGAATTAATTAATAATTAATTCATTTATCTCTCACTAGTGTATCTTAAGTTACAACTAGAACAATTGATTTTAACTCACTTAACTAAATAAAACTACTTTACAACTCTCATAACTACACATCCAACACTATTACAACTTTGAATCACTTAGTTACAACTAATTCCACTTGCATGTCCCACCAAAAAACCTTTGAACTCAAATTTCCTATTGCTAATTTATTTTCCACTTCAGTTAACTATTTCCAACTGCTCATTGAGAATATATTATTGTTTATTGTCCAACTATTATTAAGGGATAATAATACTTGACATGCATTTATAAATAGACATGCAATCTATAAATAGAACTCGCAAATACGTCTATAAACAGAACATCATCTATAAATAGATTTTTCTCATCATCTATACAATAGACATCATCTATAAATAGAATTTTCTCATGCATGTAAAAATAGACTTCCACCTAAACATAACCTTAGGCTCCATCCAAGTGTAGGTGCTAAATTTTCACTAGGATATCCTTGTTGAATCTCAATAGAAAGCCCATCCCTGAGGTCCTCCCTGAAGGTAGATTTTGTGTCAAAAAAGAAGACGACAAGGATGACTGGGCATTGGGCCAAGAGGGTACTTTCTTATTGGTTAGGATGGAGTCCACCATACAACTCATCCCATAGACCAGTGATCTCAAAATTTTATCACATGGAGCCACCGAGGAGCACAGGATGATGTGAGTTTGGGCATGGTTAGATTCCACGTATCCCGAAAGCATTATGATTGGCACAAAGCGGAGCCAAAAAAAAACTCAACCTGAAATATTTCTCTCGGAGGTTAGATGCAATGAATCTAAGAGGAGCATCGAGATGAGTCAACACAGAATGTTATGGTGCCATTATGTTGTGAACCAACCATATGCACGGATGGTACATAGGTGTGGACCCCTGTGCACGTATCCCAAAGGTTTCATCCCAAAGGCACAACAATGGTAGTGGAGGTCAATTGTCGGGGTGAAGGGACAAGGATGATGTGTTCCGAAAGGTCCCACCCCAACCAATTGAAAAGGAACATTTTAGAGGATATTCCATAACAGAAAGGTAGGATGACCTAGTGGCGCACTTAGAGAAGTGCGCTAATAAGAGGTAAAGATGCACAGAAGTGAGACCCATTAGTCCACGTAGGCTTAGAAGAATAACCCTAAAGGTGCAAAGGGATGTAATAATGGATTCACTGGGAAAATGGATATGGGATTATGTAAACCAACCTCGTCGATGGAACATAAACCCAATTGGGGGGGAGGTAGTCTAACAGGTCATCCTGACATAATGACCTCGGGGGTATCGAGAGGAGGAGGCAGAGAAAATATCAAGATAATAAGGCCAAGGTGACATGTGCAGGTTAAAACATTAAGTTTACAATCAAAACAAAAAACCAATGGGGAGGTGGCAATGTGGCCCAGTACGCACATAAGCCCGGTAAGGAGGCCCTGGTGATAATTAGAGTGTGCACTTGGGAATCACCGACATAGAGAGAAATGACATGATGTGTCACAAAGGGTCATTCGAGAAGTATAAGGAGGGCTAACGATAAAGGGTCAAGGTGACATGGATAGCTCCTCCTCGTCGGAATCGGTTGGGGATATGAAATTCTTAACTGAGGCTCAAACCAAGTATATTAATATGTCAATATTTATATATACACACTTATATATAGGAACATACATAAATTAGAGTGTGTGTGGGTCTGGATATGAGGCCGAAGGAGGAATGGAATATTTTAGGAGTTGCATCTAAACCCTAGCATGAGATATGATGACTTAAATAACTAAAGGAAATTTATTTATTATCCCATTCCTCTAACAGTACTGGAGGAGTTGGATTAATAAGTGACACCTATCCCCCTATGGAAAGTAAAGTGGGAGTGGATATGTTACACAAATAACAGACTTCTTCTTCACTTGTTAGACTCACTTCTCCTCTTTTGTTCATCTTTCAAGTATTTTATTCCTTTTCTTGAAATTGAAGATATATATGTCTTATGTGTGAATTGAATGACACCTTTGGAGGGAGGATTAAGCCCTTATCTATATGCATTGGAAGGGCTCCAAATGGATGTCTCTTTGGGAAGACCTGACTTGATCATATACAGGTTGAATTGGCATATTGTGGTGTCTAAAATCCAAGTTTAAATGTTCAATATCCCACTTTTGAAAATGACGCAAATGAACATGCTTTATAAAATATTTTGTTGACAAATAAATAAATAATTTTTCTTTTATAAATTATATAATTTATATTTTATCTTTAAAAGTACAAATTGTACATCGTGAAGAATTACCATAGCTACAAAATTCAGAACAAAGGGGATGAGAGAATGGGGATGTGCCTACCTGATCTAATTTCATGGCAAGTATAGGCTCCAAAAAGGGACTTTTCATTTCCTGTGTAAAATCCATCCAAATTATTTCATCAAAGGGCCTCTTACCAAGAATTAGTGAGCCCTCCATGCTACTATCTAAGAGGATAATAAATGGACCAATATAACTCCCTTCAACAAGAATATTAGATCTCATCGCAGGCACATAGGAGTTATAAAAAATTAAGGAGGGTTGTGGCTACAATGCTCCTAAGTTACCCATATCAAAGGTCACGCCTCGCCTTGGTTGCTACTAAGCTCTTTGTCTTTGTTTTGTAACAATATCCTGTTGCATAGCTTGAAACCTATCTAGGAGCCACACTTCACCAAACCCCATAAGCTCTTCTTGTGATCGTAACACTAATGTGCTCAGTGAGCTCCATTTCCTTCTCATATATTCTAATCTTCGAATTAATTTTTTTGACACCAATATACCATATTTTAATCATATTTTGATCTTTGGTTAGTAATTTTTTTATATTTTCTTATATAATATATATTCCCTCAACTTATAGAAGCCAAAAAAAAAAAAAAAAAAATCAATCTATATAGCACTTTCTTCACCATAAATAAATTTTAAAAATATATTTTTAATTACGCTCTAATTAATCTACCTTTAAAAATACATTATATATATATATTAAACTAAATTTAACCACATTTAATTTATTAATTAACTTGTTTGCTTCGTCTTAAAAAATATTGACTATTTAACAATGGACTATTTAAGAAACTCTAGAAAACATTGAAATTTAAAATTCAACTTACACAATTTTGTTTTAATTAATTTAACCTTAAATTGTATCCTCGACAATAACTTTCTTAAAACCTTTTTATCATAAGAACATATTTTAATTATAATTTTTTTTATTGTTTAATTTTATAAATTTGAAAAAAAATCATTTTAATCGTATAATTAAGTTAACCTTAAATCGCATCCTCACGAACAACCTCCTTAAAAAAAATTATCATAAAAAATATTCTAATTAAAAAGACTTCATAACATTTTGATTTTACAACTATGGAAAAAATCCTTTAATCCTATCGAATGGAGGGTCATCACTCAATTTTAATTATAAAAATTTATTTTTCATAACTTTGGTGGAAAATCTAAATTATTTAAAAATATTCATGTATTTAATTTTTTTTTATCAAGGATCATTGCCTTTTATTAATTTGAATTATTGCAATTTGGTGTCACTTTTTAATGACTCCAATATATCTAATATCTCGCATTTTAGATTTATATATCTTAAATAACTTTGAATATAATTACTTTTGTTGATTTTTTATATATTTACATTTATTATTAATATGTAAAGTTATAGAATATGTTTTTTTATTCATTTCCAATAAACTAAATTAATTAAGTGAAGATAAATTTCATATTTTATTTTAAAAATACAAATTCATTGTTTTATATTTTTGATATCCAAGGTCATAAAGAGTATGACATATTTTTTTCTTTTATAGCACTATATATAATAATGGAAATATTTATTTAATAAATAAATCATAAGTATATTTATCAATTTTCTATTCCAAAGATATATAAGGCAATTGTTTTGTAATTGGTGGTGGTTTCTATGTAGAGTAATTCTTATTCAAAACTTTGTATTCTAAAAAGATACTAGACCACTCTTTTAGGCCCACCCTCCTTTTTTTATTTTTAAAGGCTACAACATAATATTATTGGTGATAGTGGACGATTTTCAGGAAGACTTTGATAGATGGTGGTGAGTAATTTTTTAACAAATATTTTGAATAATGAATGGATAAAGGTCAATGGTCATTAAAGAACTTGAAAAGAAAAAAATTTATCGAAAGATAGTTGTGGCCAAAAGCCAGATTAGGAAAAAAATTAATAAAAAGGTGTAGCCATATGCGAGATTGGAAAATAGTTTCAATACCAATGAAATGAATAAAATTTAATTATTAAAGAAATATCCAACATTAATATAATTTAATTATTAAAGAAATATCCAACATTAATATATATATATATATATATATATATATAATAATGAGATGATTGCAATGAACCTATAATGACAATATATATACATTAGTAGATTGGGATGTTAATGAGTAATTTTTTTCACTAGGCCATGTCTTTAGTGGGGATGTGACACTTCATATGTTTTTTATTATTATTCGTTTAATACACACATACACATGTAATGATAAGATGATTCCAAACACACACATATAATGAGGTCAATGAGTCATGTTGTTTCATTGGGTTATGTTTTTAATTAGGATGTAAAACTTCATCTTATTATTATTATTATTTATTTAAAACAAATTTAGACATGTGTCTGTATAATGTTCATCAAACCTAGGATTTGAACAAGGAATGCACCATTTTTAGGAGACAAGAAGAAACAATTCTCAACTATCGACAATAACATAGAAAAAGGCTTATATCAAATTAATGTCGAAGGAGCTCAATCATAAAAACTCTACATCAACATGGAGGATTCCACAACCTCTAATAGTGAGGCTGAATTTCGAGTAACCTAAATATAGTTGGAATTGGAGTTATTATTCAAAACAATAAAGGACAATTATAGGCCCATTTTATAGAAAATATGAGGGACCATACCAATAAACTTACAAAAATGTAGGCTGCATAAAGGAAATTCACTTTGCCATAAAATTAGGATATAGTCTCATCAAAATATAAGGTGACTTCTTTATTATCAATAGGTTGTTGATGTAAGAAAAAATCAAGGAGACTGACAATGGAAATGTTTGTTATAGAATGTCTAGAAGCCTATTCAGGTTACATGTTTCCCTGTCCATTATTGATTACACATCTTCCAAACACATGGCATGACAAAAATTTTGTAAGCACCTTGGAAAATGTACAAGTGCAGGGGGAATTTGGTGAGATAACTTTTTCTACACTTTGATATGACCTAAGAAGATAAATGAAACAATATTTAAATCGACTAAGTGTTAATCGAGGATAGTCTTAAGGAACAAGAATAGAGGAAAAAATTGGATTCAGATGCCCTTCAGTCGTTGGTATTCATGAGTAAGAGGAAAGAAGTATGGATTCCAACAAAAATAAAATATTTTGGGTCAATGATGGAAATGGTGAGCGGGTTGATATTACTCTACGTCTATTCCTATGATCCCAAAACCAAGTTATGTGATGAGAAGGATAAATTTTATTGGGAACCAAGTTTACTACACTTTTATAGAAATAAATGAAATACTTTAATGGAATTTTCCAAATGTAAAGGTTAGTCCTCTAGCATAGCTTCATGATATTAAAGAACAATCCATGGTGTACATTAGGCATATTAGAAGTATACATGGATGGTCAATACACTTGGATGATTATAAAAAGATTAGTGTCCAACATTTGTAGTGCAAAAACATCCACCATGATGACCAAGAATAATTTCGATGAAAATATAAGCAAAAACCTCTTGGAAAATAATAAGAATTGGTTTGAAAAAAGCATGAAATTCACATCTAATGCAAATTACCACTATTCTCCTTTGGAGAGGGATTATGAGAAGTCTATGAGATCCATGTTCTATTACCTAACACCATAAACAATCTTGGTATATGTGGAACTCGAAAGGTGTCTCAACTTATCCTTCCTTGTGTTACTTAGTCTATGTCATTGTGATAAGTAGTTGATCACTAATTCTCACCCGGAAACAAAATAAAATAAAAACAATTTTAAAATAAAAATAAATTAGAGGCAACATGATATCTAGGGGGGAGTCATATAACATATTTTTCCAGATAAGTTGGAATGATAAAATTTTAATTTTCAATTTAGCTAAGAGCTCTATATAAGTATAATAAAACCAAAAAATATTTTTTGATATACAACTATTTTATTATGTAAAACAACTTCAAATTTATTATTTTTATTTTAAGATAGATTTTAAATTTATTACTTTTTATTTTTGAAATTGACATATAAGGAAAATAAATATCTCACAATATCATAATATATGATAAATAAAACTCAAATAATTAATTCAATAATTTAAAACATAGAGTAACTCAATTGACTATCATGTAAACCATGAAATTCTATATTCAAATACCCCATAAACCAAACCAAACCAAACCCAAAAAAATTATAAAGTTGTTTTAACATTTCTTGAAATACCAATATTTAAACCTAAAAAAGTGATTTCCTATTATTTCTTTTTTTAATACATGCCCAAACCATTGTAAGTGTAATTGTGTCTATCCTCCTTTGGACAACACTATCAATGTTCCAATGAAGAAATTTCATAAATAGTAACTCAATTTTTTTTATGAGTGATTTTCTTTTTAAATTGAGAAAACCATAATTACGCTGATAGGCATTATATTATGAGGTTTTTATCAGCGATATTTTAGAGATTCATCATCCTCGACACAATCATCAACATTTGACACAATCCTCAACATGTGTCCCAATCCTCAACAAGTGCCCCATTAGTTCATTAGACGTGTCCCATTAGTTCATTATCTTGCCAAACTAACCAAGGTGACAGACAATCCTCAACATGTGTCCCATTAGTTCAACTCATTAACCTGGCTAATTAACCAAGGTGAGGGGAATTTCTTCCCACATTTCAACCACGTGTCCCATTAGTTAATTAGCTTCGCTAATTGACCAAAGTGATGGAAAAATCTTTGCACATGTAAACTACATGATCAACCACATGCAAGTGTATGGTCCACCTCAAAAAATTTCTTCACACATGTCAGCCACATGGAAGTGAACAAATGGTCCACCTCAACACCAACACATGGATCTGACATGAGGTTTGATTTGAACGGTGATATGAGTTTAGTGATTTCTTTGTATAGGAGGTCTATCACTAATACACTCTTTTCACATTTAGTTGGTTGTATGTCGGCGCTTTTCTCTATAATGAAGGAAGAATATCAGGATTCTTAACTAGAAGGGAAATGTTATAACCGAGTTCAAATTTATTGATCCAATTCCTCCAGTTAGAGATGCATGCTTGAAATTTTGAAACGTTACTTTGATATTTATTTCCATGACATGATTTCCACAAAAATTTTCTCTATAGGTAAACTCGTTTCTCTCTGGGACCTCGAACTTCCTTCTTCTCTAGTTACTATGCTCCTTGCCTCCCAACATTTAAGATTAGTTACTCAAAATTCTTTGGGGACAACTCAATAGTATGATTAGTTTTTATATAGTTCTTAGCCTACCACAAATTTTGTGGGACATGGCGCTTCTTAATATTATTTAAATAGGAACTTGTGCCAAGTAGAGCACATAGAACCCTCCCCATCTATTTGATATTCAATAGAGAAATCTTAAGAAGGAAGAAGCCCCATCCTTACCTGGACTCATGAACCATTCCTATCTATTTTCTTTTAAAAAATGAAATCTTAATAAAGTAGAAGCCCCCATCCTTACCTGGACTCATTGAGTAAGATAAAAGATTTTAGTAGACTCTTCTCTTGTCATCATTAGACACTGAGTTGACCGTAGGGAGATTGAAGAAAGCCATTCATGGCCAGGTCATATTAAATAGCTTTAGGAGTATGAAAATCTTGAGGATTTTGTACCATCCATTCCAATGTGGTTGGAATATTCTCAATAGCTATGACTTACTTATAAAAGAATAGGAAGTGGGCATGACTTACCTTGATGCATAGGTAAGTGAAATGTCTTACCTGAGCGCGCGACTAGAACCTATTGTTATGCCACTGATGAAGGTAACTATCATGTTATTTTTGTTTCATATTAAGCTAATTATGGTATTGGCTATGAGAAATGAATTGTTGGAATCCTTCCAATACCTCAAAGGAAGACTTACCAACTTGGCATACCTTGTTTCATTTCAACCTCTCATTTATTTGTAGAGACCCTAACATGGTGCCTTGGAGTTTATGTCATTGATTTTTATTCTTTATATTTATTACATTTTTTTTCTTATTCATATGTTAACTAATATTTATTACCCTATGGTTACCTAGGAAAGACAAAACCCTTGTGCAAGTAACTTATTTATTTTCTTTTCTATTTTCATTCTTAATTTGATAATGAGGGATATTTTATTGGAGGTTTGACATCTTCTTTTCTAATACTATTCATAGTGCCCCATGAATATATTCCATGCTATAAAATGCACATATTTTAGGCTATAAAAGGCACCGATGAATCATTTTCATCAATTTTGTTTCTACGAATCCCCAAAGTGAATATGAGGGTGGTATTTTTAATGGCCATGATTAAAAATATAGCTCGAAATACTTGGAATGGTCATTTATGAAATGGAATATATATATATATATATATATATATATATATATATATATATATATATATATATCATGCATGAACATAGAACATTAGGAATAGTGGTATACAATGTTTCAACTAAAATTAGGAATAATTGAACATGAAACCAATCTCAAAATTTAATTATGATATAGATCTAATGGGAGAATGAACTCACAAGGCATCAAAACATAAAATAAGAAAATATAAGATTGCATGTTTAATAAATAAATGTGTCAAAAATATACTTGAATTCCGGAAATATGTTTCGATGCATTCAATACATCCCATAAAATTGGAGTCCATGTTTCAAATATTTGACAACCTGAAAATAAAATGCACAAAATATACTCCTATAAAAAAAATTATTAGTCCAAAAACAATATATATAAATAGATAAATCCATATCCCCTTTAGAAGGAAAATGACCTAGCTTTAGTGCTAGTGACTAAAAAAATATTTTCAACAATGTTAAAACTATAATAATTCACATTAAAGCCAGAAGGACCGATTTCAAATGAGAATGGTAGAAGTCGTGAGTTGTGACAAGGCCTCAGATAGATATTTGTAGTGGATATTTTTCAGCCAAAAAACCCTCAGAGTGGTTCACGAAATTGTAATCATCGCATATCTTAAAAAACATATATGCATGTAATAAAATAAAGGATCACTCAAACAGACATAAATTTATAATTTGATCCCTACACTAGATGTATACATTCCTCGTAGATTAAAACTATTATTTGTAATTTTCTAAAACAATAGACTTGAATCTACTCTATCAATTGCAGAAATAATAAACGATCGTGAAATCATGAAGTATACAAGAGAAAGAATTTAGTCAAAAAATTACACACTAATTTCCTTGGGAAAGCCACAGCTAAAAATCCCACTATATGTATATTTCATTAGTCAGAAAATATGAGAATAATAAAATGCTTTTCTCAATTTTGAGAAACATCTACACTATCTTTATCTTCCTACTTCCTAGACAAGCATAGGCCAATATTTGACAATTTTTTTTCTTTCCCAAGTCACTATTTCCTTGCGCTATTTCCTTGGGTAATTAGCCCCTATTAATTAGGGTAATCCCCATCCAAAAGTACACAATCCATCAAGGGCCTTCCTATGATTGCATGCACCACATGTACAATTTGGATTATTATACAATTAATAATACACTACCCTTGAACTCCAATCTCAAATGGGTAACTCATATATCTCGCATGCTTGAGTTATTTATGGCTGAATTATCATTTAACTCGTTGAAAAATAGATTTTCTCTCCACTATTAGACCTCCTACTAGTTCCTCCAACAATTGGAACTAGTTAACTAACATTAACTCAGTTAAATTGAATTAATTAATTATAACTCAAAATAAACTCAATGTGTGATCCTATAAAGTAGGGGACACTCTACATGACTCAAGTTATACCCTCAAGTTGAATTAAGTGAAAAAACTAAGTCAAACTAACTTATTTAACTCGCACAAGTTGTCATGTGATGTTGAATTAGAATTTTATTCTAATTTAATTCAAGGGAGAATTAAATTAATATTTTCTTGTTGTCATTTTCAACATTGTCTCTCAACAATAAAGGGATCCAATTCTACCCCAATCTGGTACCTTTGGAATGTATTCCATGTAACACCTCTCATTGTTTTTTTTTCTACTACAACATTAGAAACCGAGAATAAAAATAAAACAAAAAACATTCCCTCAATAAATCTACAACTATCTACTGGGAAAATTGTGTTATTTTTTACTCTGCTATTGAGCCACTTTCTCTTTTGTCAATAGTTCTCTACACTCCTCAGTATCTAACTAACATTGATCCTCCTATTACTAAATAATGTGGGCCCCTGTGGCAAGGTAATGATCCATGAGACAAAAACATCTCATTGGATCGTGCCTTTGGACTATTGCTTCACATCGCCCTACCTCACACTTGGAGGTATGGTTGCATGTGCTCCCTATGTGCACTTGGCTCAAATTTCCCCCTACTGGAGATATCTCCTTCGGTGGATGGTTCCACTGTATCTCCCCTATGCTTCTCTAATTGTGGTTTATCCACACCTTGCTTAGGCTTCTTTTGATGTTGCATGTCGAGAGGTAATTCATGCTCCCTCTCAACCACCAAGTATATAACATTTTACTTTCTCGTCAAGGATTTGCATGCATCTTTTACCTCAAATGCATGCAGGTTCTTGGCTCGCAAATTGATATGTCTCAGTTGTCTTTTGGCGACGTGTCTAAGGAAAACCTTCCCTTTAATAAATATCACATCGTAGCTATGATCTTCTAATACCACGATGGAAGAAGTATTCTTCTTTATTCCTAAAAAAAACATCACATCCTTGAATTTGAGAGAGAAGCATAACTCGTTATGAAAGGTTAGTGTACTAATATCGGTCACTCTATACCTTATTTCATCTCCAAATTCAATGTTTATGTGTAGGTCCTTCTCCTCCAAGTTGCTAAAAAATTCGTTTTTGTCAATCATATGGAATGAGGCTCCACTATCTAGATACCACACACTACCCATGCCACCATGCATGTTATAAGGGTGGATTCAAAATTGAATGGTGAAGTAATATCTTCACATTTCGCTCCTCCTAAGGGCTTCTTGTTAGCCTTCTTGTGTGGAAACTTCATGGCATAGTGTCCTAGCTCATGATAGTGAAAACATTTAATCTTCGATAAGTCCTTCGTCTTGCCCACCTAACTATATTATCCTTTGAATTGGGACTTCTTCCCTTACCCTTTCTTTTTCTTTCCATCCAAGGCACATTTATCCTCATCATCATGCTCTAATGAGGTTCCATATCTAGTGTTCCACCTAATGTCTTCCTGCAGCAAGTCACACCACAAGCACTCCCACTCTGGTAACTTCTCCCTCCCATTTACCAAATCCTAGTAACTCTACCAGCTCTTAGGAAGCCCTATAAGTGCTAGGATGACCAGATCATCTTCGAAAATTATACCACCAACACTTCCAAGCTCATCCCAAGATTGGGTGAACCTAGTCAAGTACTGTGGTATGATGTTGCCCTTCTCCATTTTGAATTTTTTTAGCGTGTTCTTCAGTGCCAGCTTCCTGTGGGAAATGCTCATCTAAATTTTTTTTGTCAAGACTTTCCACATTGCATATGGAGTCTCCTTACCATGGAGGTTCAATAAAATATGATCTCAAACTCCTTCTAGTAAGATCCTTCTTTCTTTTTCTACACACTTCTTCTACTTTGCTAGATCTTGTGCATCAGTTGGATCTGGTTTCGGGATGTACTTCTCAATTAAATCCTTCAATTCGTTGTCTTCCAAGACTACTTCCATCCGGTCTCTCGAGGAAATGTGATTGGAGCTACCCTCAAGGGCATACTCGAGCCTCATACCATAGAGCGTCATACTGATCCTGCTACTAGCTTTTGAAGATTAGCTCTACCAAAATTGTTTCTCCTGCAAGTATAAACTCATATTATTCTCTTCTATTTTTATTTCAGCACCAATACTATGTTTAAATTCCTTATAGTTTCAAACTGTTATTTGTAATTTTCTAAAACAATAGACATGAATCTACTCTACCAATTACGGAAACAATAAGTGATTGCAAAATCTTGAAACATATAAGATAAAGAATTTAATTAACACATTACACAATTATTTCCTTGGGAAAGCCAAAACTAAAACCCTCGTTATTTGTATATTACATTAGTAAGAAAATATGAGAAGATAACAATGATTTTCTAAAGCATAAGAAACCTCTGCACTCTCTTTATCTTTCTCACTACTTCCTAGACAAGCCTACGCCAATACTTAACCAAATTTTGGCTTCCCCAAGTCCCTATTTCCTTGCGTTGTTTCCTTGGGTAACTCTCCCCTATTAATTAAAGAAATCCCCATCCACAAGTATGAAATCCATAGAGGGCCTTCCTCTGACTGCATGCACCACCTGTACAATTTGGATGATTATAATATTCATAGTACACTTCTCTTGAACTACAATATCAATTTGGTAACTCGTAGATCACACATGTATGATTTATTTATGGTTGAATTTTTTTTTCTAAGATTAAATTCTATTAGTGAAACATAATATACATGGAGGCTCTGGCCTCTGCAGTTCAAGCCTATATCAACGACATCATTTGCAAAAAAACAACAAAAAAGGAGTTTCCCACACAGGAGAAACCAGCCAGTAGAGAGTTTGATTCGTTGCCTTGCATGAGGAAACCAGCATTATACAGACAAATTTTACTGTGCCAAACATAGATAGTAACATTTAACAAAACTATGATGTTGAGAACCATAAATCGGAGAGAACCTCAGAGCCTAGGTGGCATGAGGTGTAGGGGGAGTCTCCTATACGATGAGACATCTGTATTCGTCTGCATCGGCGTCCTGGGCAACAAGTGTTGCATGTTGGGGTGTTGTGGCTTCACCATCTTCTCCCATGGTTTGATTGCTATGCTTCTTGTCTTCCTTGCTGTTTCCCGAGCTGTTGCTATTGTCCGAGCATGGATTGTGCTTGCCAGAAACATGATGCTCCTTATCACCAGTAGAGGAGCCGAAGTCACTGGGTGGGATCTTCTGCAAAGTGGGTGAACCATGGCTAGGAACCTCAGCAGGCTCCTCTCGGAAGGAAATTGAGATGGTGGACACAACATGGGGATGGTCCAAGGAGCAATGGAAATGAAATTTTGCAGAATTAGAGGTATGCATTGTGACAGAGGGGACCAAGAAATGCGGAGGTTATGGAGAGGGCACTGAGGCAGAGGGCAGAACTGAGGGATGAGGTAGACCAACCAAGCGGCCGTACCTGCTTCGGGCATCGGGATACCTGCCCCAAGAATACTCCAGTGAGGAAGACAAGGAATTGGACCGGGAAGAGGGCAACGGGCAGGAAGCGTGACCTCTGCTGCTGACATGCTTGCATTGCATGTGATGCCTGAGTCAGGGCATAGTGGCATAGTAGGGGTGGATGGCGCTCTGGGTGGTAGAAGAAGCAGGGCGATGGTGCCACCACAACTGAGGCTCAGACATGGTGGTTAGGCTAGAGGAAGTAGAGAGGTTCAAGTGGCAGAGGATTCTTTGCGAGTAGTGATGGCCTGGGAGGAATTCTATACAGCACCGAAGGCTACAAAATCTCCCTGTTGGCGTGTAGGAGCTCGGCTCCATGACTTCAGGGGGACAGCAGCTTCGCAAAGGAGGAGACCAGAGAGGCATAGAAACAGGAGGTCGAAGAGCATAACTAGGAGGTCTAAGAAAATAACCAGGCGGGAGAGAGAGGAATGTCATTTTGAGGTGGAGGTAGCAGCCTCAACGTTTGAAATGTATTGAATGCAGCTTGGGGTGATGGCTAGAGAACTTAAATGCTCGCCGGTGTGACTTGTGGGTGGCCATGTGGCCCTGCCATGCACCGATCCATAAGTCCATCACCATATGATCCTCATAAAACACCCACATCTGAGAGTGTGTTGTCTTTGTGCACCAGATTAGTGCATTCCTGAATAAGGGTGCTATCATTGAGAATGGTGAGGGGTCCAACATTAAGGATTTCAGAACTGTCCACTCCTTTTTTAACCAATAGTTCTGCCACCTTGTTACCAGATCTTTTGACATGTTTGAAAGTCGATCCATAAGTCCATCACCGTATGATCCTCATAAAACACCCACATCCGGGAGTGTGTTGTCTTTGTGCACTAGATTAGTGCATTCCTGAATAAGGGTTCTATCATTGAGAATGGTGAGGGGTCCAACATTAAGGATTTGAGAACTGTCCACTCCTTTTTTAGCCAATAGTTCCGCCACCCTGTTACCAGATCTTTTGACATGTTTGAAAGATATGGCTCTGTGATGTTGCAACCATTTTGCTATGAGGTCGAGTCTCACAGTCAGTCTCCAATTGTCAGTGACTTTGGAGGCAGAGGCTCCCATGTGAGGTTGATTCGCCATATTGATGAGGATTTGGGAATCACTTTCAATCTCAATAAGGAAGTAGTTGTGTTGTTGAGCTGGCATAACCCTTTCCATAAGCCTTCAAGTTCTGTAGAGTTGTTGGAATCCCATCTTATGGAGCTGAAGAATATTGACAAGGGATTACCTTTATAGTCCTCGAAGATTCCTCCGTAACCTGCTTCTCCTGGATTTCCCTTTGAGGCACCACCAAAGTTCATCTTCAATAAACTAGCCAAGGGGGGAATCCAGATGCTTGGAGCATTCAAATGTGTTCTGGGTGAACATTCATGAAATGGATAAGGAGGGAGCGAGAGTTGCCAGTTTTCCCAAATAGATCTTTCCAAGTTTTGTGTGGGGATATCTTCCTTCTGCCAATGATGGAGAGCCAAGGTTTCTTGTATATTGCAGCATAGGTTATTCCATATGACGTCTGGAGGAGTGCTTTGTTTCCTGAAGATCCACTTATTCCTTTCTTTACAGATTGTCCACAGAGTGAGACCTGGGAGAAGCTTCAATAGAGATTTTAGTAAATTACTGCTGTATGGAGCAGAGGGCCAGTTACATATGGTTTTATTGAAGTCCCCTGGTGTTCTAGCCTCTCTTCTGCATCTAAAGCTGTTTTTTTCACAGAGGAGATTTGCAAGTGAGCGGGAATCCATTAGATGTTGAATAGTTTCATCGTGATCCATACAATTGGGGCATCATGAAGGCCCTATGAAGCCCCTTTTGATGAGGTTGTGCCAAGTGAGGATTCTCTTATGGCATAGGAGCCACATGAATGTTGAAACTTTAGACCATATGATCGGAGACGATAGGTTATCCCATATGGGGTCTGTGGGATCTTGGCTATGAGTTAAGAGTGTGTAGGCTTCTTTAGTATTGAATTTTCCCCATGGTGTGTATCCCCATCAGAGGAGGTCCTTTTCCTTTGAGTATCTGATTTTCCTGTTGTTGAGCTCTGTGTCTATGGCTCTGTGAGTGTTATCCTATCATTGACCTAAGACGTTAGATGCCCGCTTCCACTGCCTGTACCCCTGGTTGAAGTTTGCAATCCCACAATGATTAGCATTGCCTTTTATACTTTTGATCACCTTCGGTTGTATTGGCGGTGTGATGATGCTGACAAGTCTGGGTCGTTGTTGCCACGAGTCCACCCAGAAGCGGGCAATACTACCATCACGAATTTCCTAGAAGTTGTGTTCTTGTATTAGGAATCTATGCTATTTGGCTGCATTCCAGATCTGTGAACCAGCTTCCACCGTTTTCAGACGAATGAGATCTTCGGGTGGTCTATTATTGGCATATTTGGTTGTCCAGAGTAATTCCCATGGCATATATGGAGCTGACAACCATTACCACCAAATTTTGGCTCCCATAATTGCATTACTGTGGTACGGATCACGGAGACCAATTCCTCCAGTTTTCTTCGGTTTTCAGACCATTGTCCATTTGACCAATGCCCATCTTCTGTTTTTCCCTGAGGATCCCCAAAGAAAATTGCGTTGCAGTGATTTGATCTGCTTGAGGACCCACTTTGGGGCTGTAATAATAGAGAATAAATAAAGGGGCATAGACTGCAGAATGGCTTTGATGAGAGTGAGATGACTGGCCAAATTGAGGGAGCGGAAGGTCCAGGAGGAGAGTGAAGCTTCAAATTTTTCAGGAAGAGATTGCCAGGAAGAGTGCTTAATGGCTGAGTTTATCAGAGGGGCCCAAAGGTACTTGGTAGGTAAATGTGCTATGGTGAACCCAAGGATTCTAGTGATATTATTTTGAGTAGAAATCGGGGTATTGAAGAAGAAGATTTGGGATTTGGTTGCATTGACAGAGGTACCAGAGGCATCTGAGAAGGCATCTAGAATGGATTTGAAGGTGAGAGCTTCTTGGACTGAAGGGTGACCAAATAACATATTATCATCAACAAAATATTGATGGGTGGTTGCCAAGGAACCATGAACAAAGATGCCTCGTAGTTGCTGGGTATGGATAGCTTGTTGGACGAGGCGACCAAGTCCTTCTGCCATTAGAACAAAGAGAAATGGAGAAAGGGGATCACCTTGGCGAATACCATGAGACGGGGAGAAGTGGCAAGAGGGGATTCCATTGAACAAGATGGAGAAGAAGGAGGAGGAGATTAGATTCATAACCCATCTGATCCAAGTAGGGCTGAAGCCATAGGCTATTAGCATTTGCTGTATATAATTCTAGCTTAACTTGTCAAAAGATTTAGATAAATCAATTTTCAGTAGCATACCTGCCTTTTTGTTTTGTTTCAAAGAGTGAATGATCTCATGCCTGAGAATAATCCCGTCAAGGATCTGACGTCCTTCCACGTAACCATTTTGTTCAGGGGAGATGAGCATAGGCAGCAGGGGCTTGACTTTATTGGCAATCACCTTAGATATGACTTTGTAGATGAAATTACAAAGGGTGATTGGCTTGTACTTGTCTAGAGTTGCAGCATGTTCTTCTTTGGGTATGAGAGCTATAAAAGTGGCATTGAGTGAGGGAAGAATCCAGTGCATAGAACGAGATTCCTCTACTAGTTGCCAGACATCGTTCTTTATGAGGTCCCAGAAATGATGGAAGAAGTTGGAGGTAAAGTCGTCCAGACCTGGAGCCTTGTCATCTTTGCATTGTGCCACCGCATGTTCAACTTCTTGGAGAGAAACAGGACGAAGTAACATTTTATTATGTTCCTCATTGATTAATTTGGGTATGTGTTGCAAAAATTTAGTGATTTCCAGCTGCCTGTTGTCTTGGTTCTCCTGAAGCATAGATTTGAAATGAGCTAATAGTTCTTTTTATATATCCTGATGCTCTTCTGGCGTTTCTCCATTTTGGCTTTGGAGTTGGATGATCTTATTGTGCATTATTCTTTGGATGGTGGATCAGTGGAAAAATTTGGTGTTTCTCTCCCCTTCTTTTAGCTATCTTATTATGGATTTTTTCTTCCAGAGTATCTCTTCTTGCTTTCTCTGTTTGTCCAGTTGTTTAAGGAGGGTTTGTTCCTGTGTTGCAAGTATCTCAGTTTTTCCATTGTGGATGATACGTTATTGAAGCTTCACCATACTGCTTTCAAGGATCTTTTGTTGTTGTAATATGTTCCCAAAAATAGAGTGATTCCATCTTTTGATGTGAGTTTTGAGGTCTCTGAGGTGTTGCTAAAATTGGAACATCTTTGATCCTGTCGATGGAGCGAAAGCATGCCATGATTTGGTAACCATATCCTTAAAATTCGGGTGAGTGAGCTAGAAGGCCTCGAATCGGAAGGGTATTTTGGTAGCATCGCCCGGCCGCATCCATTGAAGAGAGATAGGCCAATGGTCTGAGCCTGAAAGAGGCAGGATAGATGCTTGAATATCTCCCTTGAGGTGGATGGCGTTGTCTAAGATGAGAAAACGATCCAATTTGGAGGTGATTTGCTGAGAGCCAGACTGTTTCTTGTTCCAATTATGCATGCCATTAGAGAAAGGAAGATCTATTAACTAGTTCTTTTGAATGTAGTTTTTGAAGTGGGTGCTGTCCATGTCTAATTTGAATGGGCCTCCTCTCTTCTCCTCAGATTTGGTTATCATGTTGAAGTCCCCGACCGTGATCTAGAGTGGATGGGTTCTATTTGAATTGAGCACTTCCATTGTGTTGAGCAACGCTATTTTTTGCATAGAGTCTTGAGGGAAGTATACATTGGTGAGGTGCCCATGTATATTGGTTCCAATGAGATGGAAGGTAGCTTGCATGAGATTGTGCGCTGCATGTGCATCAGTAATTGAGATCGCTTGCGGATCCCAAGCTATGGATAGTCCTCCTGAGGCTCCTGAAGGATCAACTACAATTGAATGGCTTCTTGGCTAGGCTTTGGAGAGGATGGAGCCTAGGGTGTTGCTGTTACATATGGTTTCTTGTATGAAGAAACCCTGGGGTCTTTCTTGTTGAATCATGTTTTTAATCATTATGTATTTTGTGGGGCTATTTAATCCCCTTATATTCCAAGAAGTGAGCTTCATTAAGAACTATTTTCAAGTGGCCGATAGAACTTGGTAAGCTTGAGGTACCTACTAGATTCCATTAGCATTTCCCCAATTATGATGTTCCTTTGTAGGTCTGTTTTCCTTCCCCTCTTTTTGGATTCCTTAAGGATTTTTTTCCCATCCCATTGACTACCTAGTTGTATTCCCAGGGATATTTAGTGTTGTTGTGCATGAACGAGGACCACCTCAATACTATCTATCTGTCCGTCTGTTATTTTTTCATATTCCTTTTTTTTGCAGGCATGTTCAAGGCAAAAAATGTCTAGTTCACCCATGTCAATAATTTATAGTTCCTCTTCCATGTGACTAGCTTGGTTTCCTTCAGCAATAGAGCCATCTATGTCCATGTTGTTGGGTTGCCAGATGACAAGTTTTGTTTCAGATTTGGGATTGGTTAGTAGGAGGAAGGATTCAAGAGGCGTTTTCGAAGGCAAATGAAGAGTGTGAGAGTCAGAACTAGGAATCGAGGTAGAAGGGGCCAAAGAGGTATCAGGTGTGCTGGGATTATCAACCTCAAGTTGAGAGTGCTTTGCAAGAATGTCAAAGCTATTACTTGTATAAGGGATGTCGAAGGCCTGGGTGGGTGTCTTGGCGGTGGAGGTGGGGGTTTTCTTGTGGTGACGTTTGCGGGAGGGAACTTTGGTAAAACCTTCTTCATCAGAGTTTGCAGAGGTAGCAGTGGATTTTTTGGAGGATGGATTGAGAGGGTAGTCTCTGAATAAGTGGCCATGCGCATGGAATTTTCGGCAGCGGAAGGGAACATTTTCATAATCAATAGGTTGTAGCCATTCAAAACCATCATGAAAAAGAATTACCGAATCCGGGAGTGCCTTTGCCATATGCATGTAGATGGATATTCTAGCGTATGAGGTGTATCGCCTGAGCTTGGTCTCCTCCGCTGTCTTGATGAACTCCCCCAGTCCATTGCCTATGTCCTTTAACGATTATTCATCTCAATATTCAAGGGGAAAGGAGTAAAACCAGATCCAGACTAGAGCCTAGCTGAATTTCTCCTTGTCGGGATTGAATCTTTCAACCCAGTCACGAAGATAAAGACTAGCTGAGTTGAAGAAGTATTGGCCTCCATCTAAGATGCGATTTCTGTCTTCGACACAGTTGAAGATGGAATTGAAGAAGCCTTTTGGCCCTAGCTGAAGGGTCACATGTCCTTTTGGTTTCCATTTGGAGTTGATCCAGCCATGCAAGGCTTTTTCAGTTCGTGAGAAACCAACAAATTTTTCGATGAGTGCATGATCCTTCATGTATTGAATCTGTGCATTGATGCAGTGGCTTGGAAGATCTGTCTTTGGGCGTTCTGCTGCTATTGGTCTGCAAGTCATAGAGGTTGCCTTAGGCGGAACCGTTTTTTCAAGATGCTCTTTGGGTTTGTCCTGTTGCGCATCAGATGAGTTGCCAAGATTCTCGGGTGCTTCGGCAGAAAGCATCTGCGTCATGGTAAAGGATGACGTCTACATCGTTGCAGAGGAGGGCATCTACATTGCTGCAAGATTGACGGGGATTTTATCACCTGTGGGGAAGGGCGTATTAGCCCCCCCTTGTGGAGGATCCATGTGGTATGGATTAGCAGCTACTTGGAAACTCGACCTCAGCGAGAGTAGAGGGCATTAATGCATTCACCCGCACTAGAGTCGTGCCGTCGAGAGGGTTACCGTAAACCCTAGCATAGAGTTTTCTCAAATCTTTTGAAGCAGGATTCTTAGTCCCTTATTAATTATTATTTATGGTTTAATTACCAGTTAACTGGTTGAACATTGAAGTTGCTCTCCACTGTTAGGCCTCCTACTAGTTCCTTCGATAGTTGGAACTAGTTTAACTGAATTTATCTCAGTTAAACTAAATAAATTAATTACAACTCAAAATAAACTCAACCAAGGCTCCAATAAAGTAGGAAACACCCTACATGACTCAAGTTAGACCCTCAACTCGAATTAATTGAACCAACGAAGTCAAACTAGCTTATTTAACTCGTACAAGTTATCATGTGATGTGGAGTTACAATTTTCTTCTAATGTAATTCAAGGGGAAATTAAATTAATATTTTCTTGTTTCCATTTTCAACACTGGATGCTTCATGGCCTTTTCTGGAGTGCCTAAAACAATGAATTTTTTTCCTAGGAGTCTGCTAAGTACAATAGAATTTTTTCCTGACTGACATCAAACCCAAAAGGACCAATTTCACAAGAGAATGGTAGAAGTCGTGAGCTATGACAAGGACTTAGATAGATATTTGTAGTGGATATTTCCAGCTCAAAACATCTCATAGTGGTTATCATCACAAGCCTTAAAAAACATATAAGTATCACACAAATAGACATAAATTCAAAATATGATCACTGCACTATGTGCTTCATGACCTTCACTTTTTGATGGCCCTAATCTAATCCTTTCACTTGATGCTTCATGGATTTCGCTAGAGAAAGAGAATAATGATGGGTTATGCGTGCCTGAAAAGCGAAAATTTTTCCTAGGCCACCTCCAAGTATAGTAGAAGCCACAAAATTGAGCAACTCACCAAAAAATGAGAGAGGTGGTAGCATTATTGACATGTGTAATCCATTGATGCTCTGTTTTCTTTTTAATTCAATTACAATTAAGACTCCCAATACCAATTATAAAGTAAACATGGCTTTCTTCCTTCACTTTCCTTGAGCCAAATTTACCAAAACCATCAAGTTGTTTATTCTTTAATTAATTAAAAAAAAAAAATTATATGTTTATCAAATATATTTAGATTGAAATTCAATATGATAAATATGAAAATATGTAGTATTTAATATCAAATATAATATATATTTAACTATACTAAAGTATAATAAATATATTTAATAATTAATCAATTAATTAAATTAGAAATACATATATTTTAATATATTTAACAATTATAAAGTTAATATATTTTTTCATTATTAATATAAGTATTTGAAATTTATTTGAAAATTGCAATTTATTTTTTCATATTCAAAGTGTGAAGTAATAATTATTTTTAATTAAAACTTTGGTTAAAAACAAATTTATATCAACTGAATTACAAGTTAGTATTATGAATAATTTAAAGATATAAAACTTAAATGAAAAAAAAAATTCATCATTTTATAAAAAATAAAAATATATATACCGTAAATGAAGACTTCTTCATTTATAGTGTTTAATTATGCAATGCCTATGCAATGAAATCAAACAAACATATTATTGTATAATTATATGTAACTTTATTCATATAATTTATTTATTTTTAAGAGTAACCAGTAAATAAAATATAAATGAAAAAAATTTATATTTTATAAAAAAAATTAAAAAATTATAATGTAAATAAAGACTTCTTTATCTATAGTGTTTAATTATGCAATGAAATCAAAAAAACATATTATTGTCTAATTATATCTAACATTATTTATATATATATATATATATATATATATTTTTTAATAACGAGTACATTCCACTAGATTAAATAGGTAACTTCAACCACTTGTAACCCATGTTACATGAAACACAATTCATAAACCATACCATTTCAACTAAATTTTTTCGAGTAGTCTTTAGTGCGACTTTTCAAAGGCTTTAACAATAACTTTTACCGTGTAATAAGGCTTTAACAATAACTTTTACGGTGTAATTTCTCTAAATTCCGGCAAGAATTTATTGAAAAGAGAAGTTTGATTGCTAACTTTGCACAATCGAAGTGCCCTAGAGGTTTTTGAGGGTGCTTAATCCATATATAGAGTCAAAAAACCAGTTTGAATAACAAAAACCAAGATTTTACCTCAAAATTTTTCTCTAGATTCTGGCACCTGAAACTTCAAAAAGTTACACTAAAGACAACTCCAAATTTTTTAAAAACCTTATTCACATAAATTAACTTACATAGATGCTATCTAAAAATATATGAAAAATAATCTATAATGAATAAAAAAATAGTAAATACTTTGTAGTTGGAATTTCTAAAATAATAAATCCTTATTATTTTACACGATAATGCAATATGGTCCAGAAAAATATTAACACAAATGACATTATGCGAAATTGTTGACGTAAGTTTAAAAAATTATAAAATACATAATGCTTCTCCAAATAAAGAACTAGTTTGTATTGATTCGAAAATGAATTTCTGAGTTTCTATTTACAAATATTTACAAATTAACATGGATTGGGTCGTATTTGTAATTTTTTAAATCTAATATGTTGCAAATATTTGATTGAATCACCACACACAAGCATTATTACATCTATCTAATATGTAGTGGCATATATGAAGAGTATGTCTTACGTGAAATAGATGATATAACAAATTCACATGGTATATGTTATATGAAATTTTTATAAATCAATATTTATATTGATAAATAGTTTTTCCTTTCCACTATTTAACAATGTAAGAAAATTCATTGATTGATATAAATATCATTGTAATAACAATTATAAATCTAAGGTGGAGAACATTGTCTAAGGTGAAGGAGAATCTGGCATGCAATGGAAAATAGTTTCTTCAACTCGGGCACTTGTAAGGTAAGTATGACGGGAAATCTCATCGTTTGGTGGAGTTCCCTCTTAAATAGGTGAAAGTGGTGGATGCCAGAAACCATTCCTTCATGCAAATGTTAAGTGTGCCATACAATCCACTTTTCCTCCCTTAGCCTTTCCTGGGAAGAGAAACAATCCTCTAGAAGCATGCGGTTTTGCTCCTTTGTGTGAATATAAAAGGCAGGGATGCAAATGGTGGCGATGGTGATGGCTTGTGGTACTTCGTAACATCGCAAGGCCCTTGGTTTCATCTTATTTTGATATGACATGTATGACGTCCTCTCTGCATCAACTATTTTCTATCCAATCTCGGTTGAGAGAAATACTTGAGACTAGGGGGTCTCTTTATTCACAACAGACTCCAAGTCAACGTTTTTTAAATTGTTTTTACATAGTGTAGTGTTTGGGCTGGTCTTTGAACCAATGGTTTTGCTCCCCTCCTCGGCACTATAGGGCCTTAATTGACTAGGTATTTCTTTAAGATGTCTAGTCTTTGTGTGTAGGATCTAGTAACCTAGAAATTTTTCAATTTCGTTTTAGCAGTTTCGTCTTCCCTAGTTCCTCTGAGTCACAAGGGGGTTTATCATACTTTATTGGATGTAATTTGGGATGGGCATGTTCCATTTTAGGTTTACCCATGAATTTACATTGTGCTAGTCTCATGAAGGTTGCAAGACCCTTAGTATACATCTAATTGTTGATATCGTCTCCCTTTCCTGCTACAAGTACTTGTTTATTGTGTTAATGTTACTTGTCGCTTCTATCTACTGTCTAATCCGGTCTATCATGTTGTGCTCCCCATATTATGAGGTAGCTTGGTTCTTTACAGGGTGTCACCCCTAATTCCCCTTTCCCTTCTATCCAAAGGTTTTTTAAGAAGGTGGGGCTTATCCCTAGTTGTGTGCATCATGGGACTTGGTGATGATATCGTCCTCTTTCGAAGTCCTTCATATCCATATTTTTTTGACTTGCCATTATGTCTAGTCAATAGCCTTAATGATATTTTTACAGCTTATCTTTATCTTCCTTCTCGTGCAATCCTCATCGTGATTATGCCACCTCGTCAGAGAATGGAAATTCATAGGGGAGGTTCTAGTTTAAGGTATAATTATCACTCTAGATGCCTATTTGGATGGAATTTTATGGCATCTTTGTTTGATACAATACCCTCGAAATTTTGTAAGGAGATTCTACATTTCAAATATTGGTAATCTGGGGAAAAAGCTTATTCTTCAGATTCAAAAGTCAGAAATTAGGAACTCAAGTGTATTTCTAACCTTGATAAATTAAGAAAGTGAAAATTTTAATTCCTACATTATGTTGTAGGTTATCAACAAGTTGACTCCTTACTATATTTGATTATCTGTGACAGAAAGGTGGACCATTATAGGCTATTTGTAGAAGGAAGATTTGAAATTCCTTCTAAGAAACATTTGGTATTGCATGGATGATATTCTTGTACGGCTATAGAGGGTGGAAAGATAGGTTATGTTAGATTAAGAGAATGAATTGAGAAACATTTTTCATTCTCTTGCGGTGATTGATACTCCACTAGTCATTATTGCTCCCCCTGTCAATTTTGTCCTTTTTGTGAATGGCGATCCAATGTCTCTAGTTGTCATTTTTTACTTGCAGTACATGTTTCATTGCAGGTTGCACATTTCTATCCTTACCAGCTCTTTGGTCATGTAGTTATGCCTACATGGTTTTGCGTTTTGACATTTTTTGTACTCAAAACATAGAGCTTTATAGTACATATATATGTATAGCTTGATAGTGGGCATGTTTCATAATTT
Organism: Pinus albicaulis; assembly: GCA_034641835.2. Classification (NCBI taxonomy): domain Eukaryota; kingdom Viridiplantae; phylum Streptophyta; class Pinopsida; order Pinales; family Pinaceae; genus Pinus; species Pinus albicaulis. The sequence continues at coordinate 415,636,337 of CM076581.1, read as the reverse complement.
TTTTTTATGGTATGGTTATTTTTTTGAAGAAAAATTTCTCTCACAATAGTTTCCAATTATTATGGTTAGAAGAGCTACACACTTGTGGAGAAACTGGTTAATAACCATGAATATTTTGCAAACAACTTTTGATTAATGGAAATTTTATGTTGATTTACAAAAAAAAAAGATAAATCCAAAGCACCATTAAGCCACATTAAACAAGAAGCTTGAAGAATTTAGTTATGTGAAGGAAACAAGGTTTGTGTGCCACAATCTAACCACGTGATTAAATTCCCCAGTCGACATTGTCAATATTTGAATTTTTCCTTCCAATTTCTATAATAGGAGGAGTAGATTGAGTTATTACATAGAAATCACTATAAAAGATATCTCTCACATTTCCCCAATGGCTTATTACATATACATTTGAATTCATTTCCATAAATGTAATGTGTTTTTGAATAAATCATGGGGGGCCTTCAATCTTTTGTTACAACTAGTAGATTGTAATATTGGTAATTCCTTTCCATTTTATGGCCGCATAAGTAACCCCATCATTTTCTTCTAGCCATAACTTAAATAAACCTTTGCATAAAGAAAAACGATAGGTATAAGATTTAAATAAATATACTTACTAGGAGTTACTTCCCACCATTATTTATGTAAAAGTAAAATTGTAAAGATGTGGACATCTAAATTTATTTGTTCCTTCCAAACCAAGGCTATATGATTAGATTTTCCTATTAACAACCATTAATTTAGCATTTTCCAATACAAGTTATAATGTTTTATGCAATTTCTGTAGAGCATAATTTCTAATTTGAGTGCAAAGCACTAAGTTGTCATGCAACGCTTGTTTTAAATGAATTGTTATTTTTGCATTCAATATGTTATTTTATGTAAATGATGTGATATTAGGAATAATGATACTATATGATATATAAAATTATTTATAGGTACTCACATCCATGTCCAAGTTTACATGTCTGCATTACTCTACATTCATTTACACATTTGCTTATTTTTTTTTTGGTGCAAATGCTAATTTTAAGATATTTAATGGTATAAATAAAAGTTTTATGTTTTGAAATATTTTTTATATCAAAAAATTAATTTATATATTAAAAAATATAAATTAAATTGGATTATCTATAATTATGATGTTGGATTATTGAGGATAGAAGTTATTGTTGTAGAAATTAAATTTATCATGAACAGTTTAGGTTTGCAAAATCCTGATGATAAAACATCACAATATAAATAGATGGATACTCTTCTATCGAATAAAAGAATTAGTCTAATCGTAAAGCTAAGGCTCTAATGTATAAATAAATAATAAAAATATATTATTATATTATTGATTTTTTGTTTCTAAGCTGATTTGTCTGTTAGAACTACGCCTTAATATACCAGGAGAACACATCAGCGGTTTGTATAAACGCGCTTAAGACGCGCTTATTTGTTGAATGAAAGTGGAGTCAAAGGAGAATGTTGAGTAGATATCCTGCCAAATACCAACGGACATTTTAGCTTAAACATGGTTGTGGTCAACTGGAATCCCGTAGTGCCCGCTCCGCACGGCAAAAATAAAAATATTAACGATGGTCGTATCGGACTTGAATTGACTTTCATAATTAACTCGCGGTTTTCTGTTTTTACGGTCTACAATGTTCAAATCATTATGTTGCTAAAACTGCGAATCTTGTTCTCATTTTATATATACAATTCCCTTGTCTTATATATATGGAATCGTTCTATTTATTCTGAGACGACCAGAATTCTAACGAAGGGATTCTGCATCATGGTTAAGCCATAGTTACCAAATTCGAATTCGAATACGAATTCGAATTCGATTCGATATGGAAAAAAATCGACTATGTAAAATTCAATACGGGAAAAATTCGAGAATACACCTCTTATAAAGATTGACATATAATTTTTTTTTAAGAAAATGAATCTTTCAATACTAAGATAACTTGTCCATTAATTTCGAATATTAACTTTTTCTATCTATTATCCATAAAAAATGAAAAACAAAATACATCAAATTTATAGGTATCGCAAATTAAGAAACATGTCAATCAAATCTAATAATATGAATAATAAAAACTCCAACTTGAAGTATTTATAAAAACTCAAAAACTTCAAAGTAAAGAGTGAAATATTGGATATTAGAAGCAGACATCAAGTGATTAGCACATACCAAGAAAATTATGTCTAGGCACTATCCCTTTAGATCCAAATTTATTCAAGAGTTTAAATCCAAATTTATTCAACAAAAAATATGGAGATTAATCTCTATAATGGATCATATAAAATAAACCCCAAATTTAATTCTCAAGCAAACAATTACTTGAAAAACTATCATCCTAGGTAGAAAAAATATTGTAAATCTTTTACAAATTTTAAAGATGCAACTTACCTTTCTCTTTAACTTTTAATACTAACATACTAATTTTCATAGTACTATCATTTTATTTGGAAAAAATATTTTAAAATTTTTACAAATTTTAAATATGCAACTTACCTTTCTTTACTTTTTTCTGTAACTTTTAATACTAAACATACTAATTTTTGTAGTACTATCATTCTATTTGGAAAAAATATTTTAAATTTTTACAAATTTTAAATATGAAACTTACCTTTTTCTCACTTTTAATACTCAACATACTAATTTTTGTAATACTATTAGTTTATTTGAAAAAGTTATTTTAAACTTTTTACAAATTTTAAATATATAACTTACTTTGCTGCCTAACTTTTAATACTAAACCTACTAATTTTTGTAATTACAGATTATTAAATATAAAATTTCTAATTTCTCTACCAAATTTTAATATATTTTTTTCAAGCAAGATACCAATTTTTAATATAAAATTTATTATTTTCATAATTTTTGATATAAAAATTTTAACTTATTAATAAAACAAAACTTATAAACCCCTTTTGAAATTGGGGATGCCCATGGGATGGCTGCTTTTGTGTATCTATTTTATCCGAGCTGCTTGCAAATTGATAAGAGGAAACTCAAAATTATGTTCCGGAGAGTTGTGCCCTCTGCTAAGCCTGCTTGCTCCTCACCTAAATGGTAGTTCCAAAAACAAAAAGCTGAGAACGAATAATGTGGCCTCTCAACATATATTAAACATTTCCCAAAAAAAAAGCTAAGAGCGAACTACGTGCTCTCTCAACCGAAACCAAGCATTTCGTATCGAATTAAAATTACCGTATTATTACCCGAACCGAACCGTACTGACGAATTTTCGAATTTTTTCGATCAGTGCGGACGAACTTGGTAACTATGGGTTAAGCTGTTCTATATCATCGTATTTCTCTTCATGGTCATTGCTTTTCCTGCCAACGCACTCGACCTTCCACACACTGTGTGCTTCCAACAGTTTAACTATACGCAGGGCAGTACGTTAGAGAGCAATCTGAATACAGCCTTTAAGGGTCTTCTTCAACACACCTCCCAGACTGGTTTTAACACTTGTGTGTATGGCCAAATATATGGCCTCCTGCAGGCTGCAGTGTACGGGAGACACAACAACCGAACAATGCCGCAACTGCTCACAACGAGCAGTGACTAGAGTTCGACAGAAGTGCGGGAATACCGGAGGTGCTTTAATTTTGTTGGATGACTGCTTTTATTTTAGATTTTATAAATTTTGGTGAATCTTAGTAGTAAAATACTTTTTTATATCTTAATAAAATATCTAAATTTCTAATTATTTTATAAATAATATAATTTTCCTTCCATAAATAACCCCACATTAAAAATAACACATATCCTTTTTATACTAATTAGACAACTAAATTATAATAAATATTCCAAGTAATAAATTCAAGTTATAGATTAACCACTTGCCAAATCACTCACGGAAGACTCCGTGAGAATCGTGCACAACGCATAAGAATCATTGAATACGTGATGCATATCAACAAAAGGATATATGCGAAGGAACAACATTGACGGTCATGCTCTTGAGTCTTGACTAATGGATAAGTTATTATGTGTGGCATAAGGTAGGAATTAAAGTGCTGAGTCTTTATTCAGCCTATTCCCTAACGACGCATCATATATGTCAAAACAGGGATGAATTTTATCGTGCACTATTAGTGTTACGAGGTGTCACAATGTTATTGAGATGCAGTTTCACTGTCAGAAGAACCGCAATGTACAGACCAAATGAAATGGTGAATGTCACACTCCACATTCTGCTCTAAATATTTTTTCAAGGATCCGGTAATGGTGTTGGATGAAACCAAATCACTAGCTTTCCCTCAACAGTTTGTCCATGGCTTTGCTTCTGGATATGGTGAGTAAGCTGATGCTGTAATTGCCGAGATTTGGCAAAGGACAGCGGGTGTCAATATTTTCCCACTACATGAATGTTATTCTCCCAGACATGTTGAACAGGAAATTATTGCCATTTCCAGTACGCTGGAGCATATTGGTTTCATTGGCCTTTGATGGCAGCCTCACTGACTGCTCCCTTCGCTGTTCGCGTAGATCGGCATTTCCTTTTCTCTTCTGACGCTACCAACCAACACTTACTTCGTTGGAGGCTGACTGTAAGTTTATCAAAAGAGTTGTTTTCTTGGATTTTGTCATCAAAAAAAAATTTGAGGTGAAATCTTGTATTGTGTAATTTAAATTGGTTTTTTATTATATATATGGATTTAGTATTCTAAAGAATCTTGGGACACTTCCATTGTGTAGGGTTACCCATCATGCTTGTGATTTCAACAAATTCTTGCCTGATTTGAGAGAAATTGGTAACGAAAAATCTACTAAAAAAACTTCCAAAAAATCTCAAAAAACAACTTTACATAAACATGGGCTCTTTTCTCAACACTACCAGCAAATGTGGGCCATGCTTTCACCATGCGGACAGTTCCAATTTGGATTAGTCTATACATTTTTTGTTTTTGTCTTTTTTAGCTTTCTCTCTAGGAATATTATGTTTGCAATTTTACCTTCAAGGGATGCTCTAATAATAAATTAACTCTTCATTAATAGGGATGGAAATTGATTGGAACGTTACTTGTAAGAGTGCGATTTTCCCTTCAAATATAATTAAAAGATTTGTCATAAGTTCAAAATTCTTCTTTCAAACTACAAAATATGTTAGGGAGGTGTGAAAACCTTTAAATTTGACATGTAGGTCTGTTTTGAAATTCCAATTCCAACCATGCTCCTGAATGAAGATTTGATTAAAAAAATACCCTTCAATGACACAGTTAATAGCATACTTTGGAATTTGATGGATAGGAGTTTTTTTTGGACCTCACTCATATCTAAAATTTCGAAATATTATTAGATCCTATAATCCACATAAGGATAGCTCAAAATGTAGGGGTGGCATTTAAGGCACTTGCAGACTGGGGATGGAAGTCCTGATCAACGTGTGTTGGGATTCATATTTAGAATGTTATAGGTTTGAATATAATGTAGTGTAATTGTTTTAGAGGTTTTTTAATTATTATTTTTGGTTAAATTTTTCTAAAATTGATCAATATATCAAGGTGTTGAAATCATCAGTTTGATTTGTGAACTCTATCTAATCTAAATACCTTAGATTTTTTCAAAGTGTTGAATTCATTTGCACTTTGAAAAAAAAAAACCATCAACATGTGGAGAACAATTGTTTCACCAAATTCAAACTAAAAACTCAAAAACATAGAATAATTAAACAACGACTCTCCAAATTCCTAGTATGGAAATTACATGCTTGCATAGGCAAGTCAATTACAAAATTAGATCCATCATTTTGGGATGTGTTGAGTTTGTAAAGTAGTTCAAGACACAACACTTGATAAGGAATTTCAAAGCATGGAATAATAATGCTTCTAGGATAAGATTACTTAATTTTGTTATTTCATATTGAATTATCTTCAAATAACTCCACAAAATATATATAGGTGTTGTAGTTGTTGAATGTTGTGTAATCAACTCCAAAAATAAAATAAAAGAGATATCAACGCCTTAGAAATAAGCCACTTCGAGGGGGCAACCTCCAATACATTACATAAATGAACAATTCTTGGATGCTACAGTTTACAAAACCTCCTTTCTATATATAGGAGTCCATGGGGCCATAATGTAATCCTAGTGGGGCCACAATGTAATCCTAGCTGACCTAACAATAATAATTTAAGGGCACAATAATAACAATATGGGAGTTACAAGGGTACAATAATAACAATAAGGGGGTTACACTAACAACAATAAGGGACTATACTAGTAATATAGGGACCTAACATGCCCCTCTCCTTCAAAAAAGTGTTGTCCTCAACGCTTGAGTAGCTCTGGGTGCTTCTGTATAAAATTCTCATCCTCCCATGTAGAATCTTCGGTGGGTAAGTTCTTCCACTTGATGAGATACTCTGAAATTGATCGATTCCGTAGCTATCGAGTTCTTGTTTCCATGACCGCTTCAAGTTCCAATATGATTTTTTCTTCCTCATCAAGTTCTGGAAATATTGTTTGAACTGGAAGATTTTCACCTATAACCTTCTTTAAGCATGAAACATGGAAAACTGGATGTACTCGCGAAGAAGCAGGAAGCTCCAATTTGTATGCCTTAGTACCAATCTTTTGCAACACCTTGTAAGGACCATAGTACTTTGGCGATAATTTATTATCCTTCTTTGCTTGCTTGAGGGACATTTGTTTGTATGGTTGTAGCCGTAAAAATACCCAATCTCCTACATCAAAACTTCTCTCGCCGCGATGTTGATCTGCCTGTTGTTTGATTCGGTTTTGTGCCAAATTCAGGTTATCCTTTAAGAGTTGGAGAACTTCTTGCTGATGCTCGATGTGATCTTCCACTGCTTGAACCTTCTAATTTTCCCTTAAATATGATGTGATAGATGGTGGATGATATCCATAAAGTGCCATAAATGGGGTCATTTTTACTGCAATATGGAAGGAAGTGTTATACCACCATTGAGCGAGAGGTAACCACTTGACCCATTGTGTTTGTTTATCAGATACAAAACAACGAAGATATCCTTCCAAACATTTATTTACAATCTCAGTTTGACCATCAGATTGAGGATGATAAGATGAGCTATGAGCTAATTGAGTACCCAAACAAGAAAATAACTCCATCCAAAAATTTCCACTAAAAATGGGATCTCTATCGCTCACAATAATCCTTGGGCTTCCATGTAGCTTTTGAATTGTTTCCGTAAATGTAGTAGCAACTGTACTTTCTTTAAATGGATGAGATAATGAACAAAAGTGTGCATAATTAATAATTCTATCAACTACCACCATGATGACACTCTTTCCTTCGAACTGAGGTAAACCTGTGATAAAATCCATTGAAATATCCTCCCAACATTGACTTGGAATGGATAAAGGTTGTAGAGGTCCCGGGGTCTTAATTGTCTCAACTTTATTCTACTGGAAAACCAAACATTCGGCCACAAAATTTTGAATATCAGATTTAAGCCCATCCCAAAAAAATCTTTCTTCACCCTGTGGTAAGTTTTTAAAAATCCTGAGTGTCCTCCTAAAGTAGAAGTGTACAGTTCCAAAAGAATCTTTGTTTTAGTTGGGAATTCCTACAAAGATATAAGCGATCTTTGTACCATAAGGAATCATGTTTCCAACTAAATGTATAAGATGTACTAGGATCTTGCTGCAACTTTTGAATGAGTGTCCATACATCTTTGTCCTTCTTCCATTCATCTCTTGCTTAGGTTATCCAATCTGGTTGGATAATAGAAATGGCACAAAGCAATGCTTCCACCTCTTCATTCTTTCTTCAAAGTGCATCTGCAACAACATTAAGCTTTCTTTTTTGTAGATTATTTCAAAGTCATAACCCAACATCTTTGTGACCCATTTTTGCTGCTCTTCTGAAGATAGTCTTTGTTCCAAAAAGTTTTTAAGACTATCATGATCAGTTTTTACCTTGAAGTGTCTTCCCATTAGGTAAGTTCACCATTTCTTTAGTGCATGCAGTATTGCTAACATTTCTTTCTCATGAATAGGTTTCTGTAAATGCTTTCCTTTGATTGGACGACTTTCAAAAGCAATGGGTCTTCCTTCCTACATTAAAACATCACCAATTCCATTTCTTGAGGCATCACATTCCACAATAAAGGTTTTTGTGAATTCTGGCGTAGCTAATACTAGTGCTCAACACATTGCCTCTTTAAGATGTTCAAAGGCCTTAGTTGCTTCAGGAGTCCATGAAAATGCATCTTTCTTTAGTAATGTTGTTAGAGGTGTTGCTATTCTCCCATAATTCTTAACAAACTTGTGATAATACCCTATTAACCCGAGAAATCCTCTCAACTTCTTTATGGTTGTGGGGACTTTCCATTCCTTAATGGCTTTAATTTTGTTAGGGTCTACCTTAACACTCTCCTAAGATACAATATGACCCAAATATTCCACCTCTTGTACTCCAAAGAAAAATTTGGATGTTTTTGCATATAATTGTTTCTCCTGCAATAGTTTGAGCACCCTGTCAACATGTTCAACATGATCCTTCCAAGACCTGCTGTAGATTAGTATATCATCAAAAAATAATAGCAAAAATTTTCTAAGGAAGGGTTTGAAAATGGAATTCATCAACCCTTGAAATGTAGAAGGTGCATTGGTAAGGCCAAAAGGCATGACCAAAAATTAATAATGACCCTCATGAGTTCGAAATGCTGTTTTTGGAATATCTTCAGTCTTCATTCTAATTTGATGATATCCTGAACGAAGATCCAACTTGGTAAAATAAATTGCTCCATGTAATTCATCCAATAATTCATCAATCACAGGAATGGGAAATTTATCTTTAATGGTGAGCTTATTGAGCTCCCTATAATCTGGACACATTCGCCATGATCCATCCTTCTTGTGTACCAATACTACAGGAGCAGAGAAAGAACTTTGACTAGGTTGAATTATACTCGCCTCTAACATTTCTGCAATCATATGTTCAATTTCGCTCTTTTGGAAGTAAGGATATCTATAAGGCCTGATGTTTGGAGGAACACTTCCTGGAATCAAATGAATAGCATGATCATGATCACGAATAGGTGGGAGTCCTTTGGGACTTTCAAACACCTTGGAATGATTGTCCAAGACTTGTTGGAGATCTGCAGAAATAGATGATTTTGATGTTGGAACTTCTAGTGAGCATAATTGTGCAATTACGCCTCGTTGTTCTTTATTTATAAGCTTTTTCATGACATTAGAGCTTATTATCTTTCTCGGCTTCCCCGCAATACCCCATAATTTGACTTCCTTTCCTTTTGAAAAAAAATTCAAAAAAAGTTCTTGAAAATTAAAAGCTACCGTCCCCAAAGATTGTAACCATTGTATTCCTAGTACAACATCAGCACCTCCCATAGGAATGGGAAGCATTGGACTAGTCAATACATATAACCCCATGGTTAGCTTGATATTATGGCATTTTCCAGAGAAATTTATAGTTACTCCATTTGCAACTTTCACTTGACATTCTGGTGATGGGTATAGGAAACAATTTAATTCCTTGGATACCTTACAATGAATAAAATTATGGGTGCTATCTGAATCAATCAACACTATTACCTTTTTGTTTTTGATATGTCCTTCTATCTTGAGAGTTTGAGGAGTGGTAATTCCCGCCAGTGCATTACACGATATGGTCAGATTCATTTCTTCCCCTTCTATGGTTGGTTCTTAGTGTATATCCTCTTCTTGTTCATTTTCTTCTTCCTCTTCACAATCTATGTAAAATAATTTCTTCTCAGCACACTTCTGACCTTTAGTGTATTTGTTATCACAACTGTAGCAAAGCCCTTTTTCTCTTTTTTCTTCCAATTTTTGTGGTGTCAACCTTGTAGGTTGTGGAAATCTAGCCCTAGCAACACTTCCTTCTTTATAGAAGTGAGTCGTAGGCTTCCTTGTTGCCATAATTTTACATTCAATTTTTCTTGCCAACCTGAATGCCTTCTCCAATGAATCAGGTTCCAAAATGCGAACTTCATGTTGGATGTAATCCTTTAAAGTTCCTATGAAGAGATCAATCCTGTGTTCCTCTGAAATATTAGTTACCCTTATATTCAATTTTTGGAAGTCCTCAATGTGCTCCCCCACTAAGCCCTTTTTTTTGAGATTTATCAATTGGCTAAAGAAGGTGTCGCTCTTTGTATCCTCATAATGTGCTATCATTTCCTCCGTAAAAATTGACCAAGTGACAATTTTTTTACAGGATCAAAGCTATCGAGACCATACAAATGTATTTTGTTCTAAATGTAAAGTTGCAATGTGTACCTTTTGTGTGTTTTGCATGTTATGGAGATCAAAATATTTCCCCATCTGTAGTATCCATGTTACAGGATACTTTCCATCAAACTTCCTCATCTCCATTTTTGGAATATGGTGGTTCTTCCCGCCAGCATTAGATTTTATGAAATCACGATTAACATTTATTTAGTTCTCATCATGAGTTTCTTCTACTATCTTTTCACCATTATGAAACATTTCTTGTATCAACTTTTTCAAACCTTCCATGTTTTCTTTTAGATCATTATTCATGTTTTCCATGTTGTCTTTCATGTCATCCATCTTAGCTTCCATGCCAGCTTCCATGCCATCCATCTTAGCTTCCACGCCTTTCTTCAAAACTTCCATTTCATTTTTTGTTTCTCTTTGCGAGAGCGAAATTTGTTGCACTTGCTCTTGTAATTTTGATAGATCATGTTGCAATTCTTCATCTTCATGAGTGATAGTAGACCCTTCTGAAGGCTTAATGGGTGTTGAATTATTTTTACGAGGCGTATTTTAGAACCCAATACTGATATCTATTCTACAATATGCCCTTGGAATCAATTCAAATTGATTCTTCAAACAAGACTTATGCAATTCGGAAAAAAAACACACACCTTTTTCTTGCTTTTGAGGAGCTCGATATTAAAAGTAGATTATCTCTGTGATTGCAGCACTTCAATATCTGAATTTTGGTACCAAGGTAGCCCTCTGAATTATCTTTCAAATTCCACAGGTATGACCTGATTTGGATTACGCAGACAAGATTATGTCAATCTCCTGTTGGCTAATTATGGAATGGTTCAGTAGTGCGAACTTGTACGACTTTCCATGTGTCACTGTTTCATCCTTCGGCCCTGAAATTGATAGCCAAGAAACTATAGCCCGTGTGCTTGTGACCAATTTTTACAGAACTCCAATCCGATGCTCAGAGAGAGAGTTATGAATCTTTTCCCACGATCACCTCTTTGAGATGAAATTCAGGAGCCTGAGAAAGCACTACCTTCCAGAGCTCATATCTTCAAAAATATTGCGAACCAAGCTCTGAAATTTTTTGACGCGTTTCCTCAGGATTTCGGATTTGCACCCTAAAATTTTCAGATTCTGACCCTTCGTAGAAAAAAATGTATATCTAAAATTCCACGATGACTTGTTTAGAGTAGCGAAACCCTAGAATCCAAACCTCTGATAGCAAATTTTGTGTAACAAGCTCCAAAAATAGAAGAAAAGAGATATCAAAGCCTTATAAATAAGCCAGTTCAAGGGGTCAACCTCCAATACATTACATAAATGAACAATTTTTGGATGCTACAATTTAAAAAACCTCCTTTCTATATATAGGAGTCCATGGGGCCATAATGTAATCCTAGTGAGGCCACAATGTAATCCTAGCCGACCTAACAATAATAATTTAAGGGAACAATAATAACAATATGGGGGTTACAAGGGTACAATAATAACAATAAGGGGGTTACACGAACAACAATAAGGGACTATACTAGTAATATAGGGACCTAACATTGGAAATCTAATTATGGTTAGTCTTTATAAGTGCAATTGTCCTTTATTATTATATTATTAAAATTTAAAAAGAAGGAAAAATAAATTTATTTTGAAGCATGGGTTTCATGCTCCTTTTACTTATTTATTAGGTCAAAGCCTCCAATGTAGGCTTCTAGGGATTTCTTGAGTCATAAGCATCTTTTTCACATTATTAGACCCTTCTTGGGCTTTTATATCATGAAAATAAAATTATTTGAGTCAAAACAATTATTTTTCACCTCCTCACCAAGTTGGCCCTACCTTAATGAAGTCAGCACAATTTGGGGCTATTCGACCCTTTGCAAAAATTATAAATAGAAGGAAAAATTGACTTATTTGGAAGCCATCCATTAATAAGTTCGATTTGAAATGAAGAAAGAGAAAAAAGAGACCAAAGTCAATGAGAAAGAAGGGAAAATCAAAGGAAGGGAAAAATGGAAGTTTTTGGGCATCCTCTCCCTCACTCATGTGATGTTTTTAGGGTTTTTGGGATAGTTGTAGGGCCCGAAATTTCTGCAGTGACTACAAGTTCAAAATTATGAGTTGCACGGTGCCAAAGTTCCAGTTTGAAGCAGTTTTGAAGGATTTGTCGCATGTTGACTTTAGCAAAAATTGTCTACATGAAAGGAGGGTTGGCTTGACGATTGAAGGATGTATTTGTCTTCGTCAAAAGGTATTGGATTGTCTCATTTTGACTTGTTTCAGTTATAAAATAAGAGTGAGTTTGTGTTTTCTCCTTAAGAGTGGTTTTTCCCTCGCTGAGTTCCTACATATTTTGTCTCTTGTTCTTGTGATCCACATACATTTTTTATTTGATAATTTATTGATGAAAGATAACATAATGAATAAGTAAAAATGCCAATAAGTATCACAATTAATTATCAAGAAAAGAGGAATCAAAACCCTAATAACTACATGCATTTATTTCTCAACATGGAACTAGAGCTAAGGTGAAAGGACTATTTGAAGATCACTTTTTTGGCTATCATTTTAACGAAGGAAATTACTCTCATAAAGAATATCTCCCTCATCAATAGCAAGCTATTTGAAGATGTGACTCAAGACACTTAAATAATTCTTGAAAGAAAAAAAAAGCCTTGTTATCAAGATCATCTACAATTATATTTAGGAGAGTCAAAATTGGAGGATTCATAACTGCACTTACATGTAAATTTGATGGTGAAATTAATTTTATCGTTGATAGTGGAACCCCGAGATACATGACATGAGAAAGTGGATAACTTCAAACATTATCAAAATAATCATCATATCATTCCATGGAGCTTAGAGACAACAATAGATATGAAGTCAAAGGCCTTGAATCTACCTTGTTGAAACTAGAAGATGGTGGGAAGCTTCATCTCAACGACGTCCTCTATGTTTTAGGTTTTAAAAATAATTCACTTTATATTTCTTATCTAGAAGATAAACGAGATTGTATTTCCTTTGTCGATGGAAAATTTATTATTTGGGGAAAGGCCTTTAATATTGAAAAAGCAATGGTTATTGAGATTCATGAAGGAAGGTTGTATAGAATTTTAACACATTCTTCTCAAGCTCTTGTTTACATGGATATTAGTACCTATGAGCTTTGGAATAGAAGATATGGGCACCTTCATTATAATGTATTACCATTTCTAATAGAAATGGTAAAAGGCATCCCCATCTTGAAGGAATATCATGAAGGGGTATGTAAGGGATGTTATTTGGGGAAGAATAGTACAAACAAACCATTTTAAAGTAGTGAAAAAAGTTCTAAAGAAATATTATATCTCACTTATTTTGATGTGTGTGGACCAATGACAGATAAATATCTTGGATGCCATCTATATTATCTAACCTTTGTTGGTGATCATTATAGAAATAAATGGATTTATCTTCTCAAATATAAGGATGAAGTCTTTGAAAAGTTCAAGGATTTCAAATTAGAAGCGGAGAACTTGACAGAAAGGGAGACAAAGACCCTTATATTTGACAATGGTGGTAATATGTATCTAAGGAACTCATAACCTTTTTCAAGGAAGTAGGTATTAAGAGGGAGCTCATAGTTCCCTATAATCCCAAACAAAATATCATAGTGGGAAGGAAGAATAGGACCATTGAAGAATGCATTAGAACCATCATGTTTGATCAACACCTTCCAAAATTCTTATTGGGAGAAGTATCAATGACAAAAATATACATACAAGATAAAAGTCCTTATAAAATTATTGAGACTATGAAACCAGAAGAAGAATTCTCAGGAAATAATCCATATGTAGATAATCTATGTATCTTTGGATGCCCTACCTACATTCACATTCCTAAGGATAAAAGAAAGAAGTTGGACTCTACTAGTTTAAAGGGTATCTTTATTTCTTATAGCCTTTCATCAAAGGATTATAGAATCTACATAAAAGAATATCGTTGAATTGAAGTGACCAAAGATGTAATGTTTCATGAAAACCTTACATACGATAAGTCCAAATATATTCATATTAAATTTGATGAGGAATATATCCCACTCTTTGAAAAAGAAGAGCAACATAAAAAATAATCTATGATTCAAAAAGAAGAAGGGTCAAGAAAACCCATTAAAACTACGATCATTCCTGAAGTAAAGAAGATTCCAAATGGGTTAAAATCTACACTTTGTTGGGCAGATAAATTGCTCTTGCGGACAAGACAGATCTCCCTAGTATCCTACGATAACTAGCAACAAACAAACAGATGTAAAATAATTTCTCTAGATTATATTTGATCTAGAATTATCTATAATGAAGGATTTAGGACTTACCTATAGTCCAGCACTTATCGTAGTATTCTTTCCTATCGCTTTGAATACGTCTCCTTTCGGGATCTGCAATAAAAAACATGAAAGAATAAGAAGCACCTGAATAATATAGATTAATTCATAAACCATAAATCTATCTTGATGATCAAGGAATTCAAAAAATAAGCCATTTAAATAAACAACCCATTGAGAAAACAGGATCCATTTGTATTATCTTTAACGAAAGAAGGAGCCTTACAACTATGTTTGCCTTGATGTTGTACAGGTCCTTCCGGGGTCCGGAACAAGCGTTTCCTCTACTTTGACAAGCCCTTGCACTCTCTCGACTAATGTACACATGAGTGTGTAATCATTCCCATATGGTAATCATTTAAGAGAGTCTGAGTTTTTCTAGCAATTCTCCTCAAAAAATATCAAAGCCTAACTCGCCTTGAGGCTGAACTATGGCCTCAATTTATAGAAAAATAGAAGAGGTTGCAGCTCCAAATAAGAGGGCGTAGAATCCTCTTTCAAAGGGATTAAGTTCCATATACCAAGGGGTAGGCTCCTTTAATGGAGGGATGAATGTACATGAAAGGAGTGAACTTTCCACCAAATAATTGCTTCCTAAAGCTTCCAGATTCAACCAGCTGGGCTTCCAAATTTTACTTCTGCCTTCACTTTACCTTTTACAGGAATCCATGCCTTTAATGAAGAAAAAGTGCGGCTGGTTCCGCATGTTATAGAACAAACAGATGTAGCATTGCAGGTAATACTAAGAGAAAGTGTAGTACAAGTACTTTTATGAATTTTATAAGCTTTTCTCTCAATTTCAGGGCTTGGTTTTAGGAACTTGATGTTTGTAGAATTCTAAGGGAGTATTGCATGAGTAATGATGAACCCATACAGATAGTAAAACGTCATGGAAACAATTTTAGTTTAACATATTTCCCCCTAAAGTGCGAAGTCTGAGACCATTCGAAGAGTGATGTGCTTTATCATTTCGAGGATTAGCTTGTGGAAACCCCAGTTGGAATCCTGTAAAAACATTCGATGTAAAACACATATATATATGTGTGTGTGTGTGTGTGTGTGTGTATATATATATATATATCATCACTAAGGTAGGTATTCCCATACTCAGATCAAACACTAACTAAAACTTGTTCTGATTTAGAAATGATTTTACTATCACATCAATAATGTAGACACAATATGGATGCAACCATATGTTTATGAATAGTCTACTGCATAATGAATAATAAAACTCCTCGCAGCCTAGATGGTGGAAACTAGATCCAGGGTCTTGATTTCTGCTACCCAAACTAGTACGATTCTATCCATGCGATTGATTGTGTCGAAGTCAAACATGGTAGAAACCACTTGATTACCAGTCAATGATGTGAATTGTTAACAAGTGTGAGAGAAACCACCAATAATGGAAATGGCTCTCAAATTACTCAGTACAATCTAGGGAATGTGAATAAATGATCTGAAGTCGAACATTTCACGAAATCATTTGATCAAAGGTTAATGATGCAACCTGTCGTCGAAGGCGAGAAACCTGCCATTGAGGCATGCAGATTCCAAGGTACTGAAGGATTCTAGATCAACTTCCTAGATGATATGCTGTCATTGATAGAAAGTGATCCGTCGTAGGAAAGCCCACGACATGAAACCATTAGATCAATTTTTGTAGAAATACTTTCCAAGGACTGACTCAGGTATGGTCAACATGAATGGAGGCATATTTTTGTAGATGAATGGTTTGTTTGAACTTTCCTCTTGAACACATAATGACACTGCAGATGGTTTGGTGACAATTGACCTAAAGCTAATACCTAGAAACCAGCTAAAGACTTTCAATATGGTTGGATTAACTTATAGGCAAAGGATTTTCCCAACCCAGGTAGAAGTGTGACAAAAAGTGTCGTGTTCAAGAGTCATAAACTGCTTTTTAAACAAAGTGTGACAAATGGATTCGTTTTATCTCTTTTTCCCCTACCATTTTTGGCAAGTACCTCTTTATTTTTGACAAGCTTGAGGAGGATAACATTTTTTTGTTATATAATCTCATCCTTTAGATGAGTCCAACTTAGTTTAAAATCGAACCCTAGGAAGGAGTGGTTTGTTCCTATTTGTAATCGACAGGTCCTTTACTGTTGAATTTTAACGAGTCCAGTATAGGAGAAACTCAGTGTTTTTCAATTTTAGGGAGTCAGAAGAAAAAACTTAAGAAAACTTCGTGGGTGTACTTTTTCGTAGATTTAGTCTCTCAAGCCCAAAAAAGGATAAAATAATACCAGAGAGAACTCTATTGACCACGATTAGTCAACATATACCTTCTTCGTAAATAGCCCATTTCAGTCTGGAAAAGGGGTAAACTTATACTGAAGGGAAGAATGTTCATTTCCTTTAACGAGTTTGAATATTCAAGTACTCGGAAATATTTTCATCGTTAGAGAGTTTGAAAAGGGCTTAAAAGAGAACTCCAAAGTTTCATTTTTTCGTAATTTTCAAGAGTCCGAAAAAGTGATAAAAGTATACTCAGTAGTTTCGCTTTTTCTGTAAGTCTTAACGAGTCCAAAAAAGTGATAAAAATGTACTCATTTGCTTTTTCATAATTTTTACCGAGTTCGAAAAAGTGATAAAAAGTATACTCCTTTGTCAAAAGGACCATTTTACCCGAGAAATCTTGTATTCTGCACAAAAACTCAAAAATTAAACATACATGTTTATAATTAATAAAAATAATTCGGAAAACAACTTTTCAAAGTGGAAAATAAATAAAATTATATTTTATTTATTCAAAAAATCTTAGAAAAAGGAGTTTTTCTAAATCATGTTTACCATTTTATTTCAGAGTGAAAATTGAGAGCTTTTGGTAAAAAACATTCTCGAGGAGATTACGGAAGATTCGCTCGTCAGAATCGAAAACCGTTAGTTCCAGGTAATCCACATCATCCTTGCCTTCATTTTTGTCTGTTTAATTTCTTAATTTATGGCTTAATTTTATTTTTAAGGAGGAAAATATGTTCAAAAATTCGCTCACAGGGGTTCGCAGGTAAAACACATGACACCTGCGGACCCCGACAATTTTACAAAGGGAAAATTGTCTTGGTCTTGCACTTTATGCATAAAACACATGCAGATCCACGCATTATTTTTATGCAAAAAGTCCAGAGGTGTCATAAGAGAAAATAAAATGAATAAATCTCCAAAATTAAACCAAATTTTCTCACTCAATTTGTTTTTGATCTTTCAGTTTTTCCATTGCAAGATACCTACAATGCTTGAGTGGAGAGAACGTGAGCATGAAGAGGTTGGTGATGTAGCCATGTTACATCCGCCCACATTATGCATATTAAGAGAATGTGGTTTGTACAAATTTTGGGCCATTCAAGGTATGAGGTCTCAAGTAGATTTACTTACCTGGCTACTAAACAAATGGGATGTCCAGGAAAAATTATTTATCATTGCAGGTCACCAACTCGAAATTGAGTTGGAAGAAATATATTTTCTCACTATTTTATCAAATAGGGGCAAGCCAATATCCTTTTTTCGGGCTAGGGCAGGTGGCCAGTTTGTCACTAGCCTTCAGGGAAAATGTTTCAATGAAGAATCGGACCCCAAAGATAAACGCATTAACATAAAAACCATTATTTATCCTGAGCTCAAAGTGGTTGCGTTTACGGTAACCTGGCTATGTGGGAGCGCAGCTCCACATGTTTCTACAAGGTCCCAAATGCAAACTTCTGTTGACTACTTTAGAGGCACCATTTTCAATTGGTGTGAGGCAGTGTTGGCCAATGTCAAAGGCCAACTGACTAGAGCAAGAAACTCGAAGTTGAAAAAATTCGAGTATGGAGCGATTGTGGTCACATTTGCTCTAGAATGAATTTCTTCAGTTGCCCCACAACTGATTTCAGTTGATCATGGTAGAGACAAAGAGCCTCGGATGGTCCGATGGGTTGCATTGATGGCTCGTCATAGTGAACGCAGTGAGGTTGTTCGTTTTACTTCAGCTTATTTCCATTGGTTGGAGAACCAAATCTTCGCGATAGAATATTTCCCTTATGCTGGGATAGATTTCCGTGGTGATCGAGAGATGTCTCTTCCTCCAGAAACATAGTGGGATGAATCAGGTAAGGATCATTTTGACATGTTCTAAATTCTAATTTTTATTTTGTTTTTTAAATCTTCCAAAACTGATGACAAAAATTTCAAATGCAGATGTGGGTCCACGTCAACCAACCACTCTCCATCCTTTTGACAGGAAGCCAAGAGATCTAGCTGTAGCACCACCACCACCATAGGATCACATAGTAGAGGTCCTTACCGGCCTGGAAAACCATCTGGAGTGGTTTATGTTAGATATTCCAGAGACTACCATAGACGACATCCCGCTCCACTTACAGAGATATGTTATTGGGGTTCCAGGACCATTCAGGAGATTTTTGAGAAAGGTGGCACCGGCTGTAGTGTTTTATCGTGATCATCACCACGGATAGTGGATGATTGATATTCTAGACTTATATCATTTTTTGTATCACCTTTTTCCGATCATAAGGCATTTTGAACCTATGATTGAGGACGATGTAATATTTTTGAAAACACTACTCTTATGCTATTATATGAATACTATTTCTAGTTATATTTCTTAGCATGTTATCGAATGTTATTTTGATCTACTACTTTAATTATCAAAAATGTCTGTTTATAACACTAGAAGCTACTGCATCAGCTAATGTGTTTAAATTTCTTGGAATGTGTTGATACTCAATATATTCAAATTATTGTTCCAAGAGACGAACTTTCAAAAATAATCTTAACAACACTGGTTTTTTAATTGCATATACTCTATTCGATTATAATAAAACAAGTTCAGAATATAACCTAACAACCAAACTTCAAATTCCAAATGAAATGGATTCAGACAATAACTCAATAACTGCGCTATACTCTGCAATATTGTTTGTCGTTTGACCAAGGCTTACCCCATGCATAGATACTAACTCATCATTGGGTGAATAAATAAGCCAAGCTATGGAAGAGATGTTCCGTGTACTACGACAAGCACCATCTGCAAAACCAATGTATGTTTGAAGGGATGTTGACATCTGCAAAATCAAGAGTGATCAAGATAAGTAGGGATAGTAGTAAAAGCACACTTAAACTAGGCACGCTCTTCTAATATACAACACGCTAGCTTATGAAAATAACTAATATACAGGGAAGATCTCCACACAAGAATCAAGCATAATATCTCTTCAGATAAAGCCCATTTCTGGTTTTACCTAAACAGACCCCGTCAAAGTCAATTAGTTCATAGGCCCCTTTTGAAAGCTGTCGCTTCACAATATAAGGACCATGCCACATGGGTTCAAATTTCCCAGCCCCTAGCTTATCATTAGCTTGATCATAAACCAAGACTCGGTCTCCTTCTGAAAAAATACGAGGTGTAACACTTCTATCATACTGAGCTTTCATTCGTTTCGCATGAGCTTCGGTAGCTAATGTAGCGGTGTGTTGATTCTCATCTAATTGAGCTAAGTACAAAAAGTGTTTCTCCTCTTGAAAAGTGACTGGCAGTAACTCTATGGCTAGTTGGAGTGATGGTATCTCGCATTCAATCAGTAATACCGCTTCTAAACCGTAAACTAGTTGAAAAGGGGTAAAACCTACCGATGTTTTTGATGAGTTTCGATATACCCAAAGTGCTGAAAAAAGCATGGTATTCAACTTCGATTTATGAATTTCGATGATTCGTTTGATCATGGTGACTAAAAATTTATTTATAGCTTCAACCAAACCATTAGCCTATGGGCAATCTGGTGTAGAACTTTCATGGCGCAGGCCAAGTTGATCAGTTAGTTCGGTCATCATGATGTTTTGAAAATGAATCCCATGGTCAGTAATTATCAGTTGGGGTACACCGAGACAAGAAATCACATGACTGAACACGAAAGTAGCTGCAGTTTCTCCATCTGCCACAAATTTAGGCATCGCCTCGACCCATTTGGTAAAATAATCTACTGCGAGAATAATATACCCATGCCCCCCAACCGAGTGAGGGTTACATGTAATGAAGCAATGCCCCATTTTGCAAAAGGACCGACAAAAATTATAGGGTGAAAAGGAGCTAGTGGTGCACGCATCTTTCGATCAAATATTTGACAGTTGTGGCATTTTCGGATAGTAGAAATACAATATTTAAATAAGGGCGGCCAAAAATAGCCAGTGCGCAATATCTTTTGGGTTGTGGCATACCTAGATATATGACCGCCACATGCTCCAGAGTGACGGTCATTTAAAATCTTTTCAGCTTTGTCAAGACAACGTCAAAAAACAGAGTCCGCACCATGACGGTATAGTGTGTCACCAACAATATGATATTGTTGAGACTGGAAATGGATTTTTCGTCACTGGGACTGTGAGTGTTCTAGCCGAAAAGTTTGGGTTTGGAGATAAATGATGATATCTCCATATCAAGGATCGATGGTACTGATAAGAAACAAAGTTTCATCCGCGATCAGATGTTCTTCCACAGTTTCTTTGTTAATACTTCGGAAATCACACATAAGTTCAGCAAATACCAATGATTTCTTTGATTTTGATTTTTCAAATTCCAAATCAAACTCCTATAGGATAACAATCCATTTGGAGTATTTCCCCCCTAGCAGTTTTTTGGTCAAAATATACATCATAGGGTTACAATCAGAAATCACTGTTGTTTTGTGTAACAATATGTAATGATAAAATTGTTGGACAGCTTGAACTGCTGCCAAGTCAAATTTCTCCACATGTGAGTACTTGATTTTGGTTGGATGTAGATTGCGACTGAGATAATAAAGAACATGTTCATCATGGAATTCATCTTCCTGAACTAAGACCATGTCAATCATAAAATTGGAGGCTGCTAGGTATAAAAAGTAATACTGGTTTTAATTGGGAGGATGCAATAACAGTTCATGGGTCAACGCATGTTTAAGAGTATCAAAATATCAATCAGTGATCTCATCCCAAAAGAAAGGAAATTTTTTCTTTAACAACCTAGTAAAACCTTTTGTTAACTCAGCGTAGTTAGGAATGAATCGACGTAAAAAATTTTCTTTCCCTTGCAAACTTTGGAGTTGGAAAAGAGTAGAAGGAGGAGGTAAATTTATGATAGCCTCAACCTTCGATGGGTTGACAAAAATGCCTTCCTTTGAGACAAAAAATCCCAACAATCATCCAGATTCAACACAAAAGACACATTTGTGAGGATTCAGACAAATCCTATAATGTCTACATCTCATAAAGATGGCTCGTAGATGAGTAATATGATCTGCTCTGTGTGATGAATGAGCAGGTAAATCATCGAGATAGGGTCGCACAATGTGTTTAATTTCATGAAATGCATAAGACATTTCCCTTTGAAAAGTTGTGCCATCATTCTTAAGTCCAAAAGGTAATTTGCAGTAAGAAAAAGTCCCCCATGGAAAAATGAAAGATGTTTTGGGTTGATTAGCAAGGATTATGTTTATTTGATTGTAGCCCGAAAATCCATCCATAAACGAAAACATTTCACGTACGGCACAATCATCAATAATTTGATCGATATAAGGGGTTGGATAATTGTCTTTTGGAAAAGCTCGATTTATATCCCTATAATCGATACATACTCGTATTGTCCCTTGTTTTTTATTAACAGGAACAATATTAGATACCTAATCTGTTAAATGAATTGGATAAATAAAACATGCACGAAGTAATTTCTCAACTTCCGCTTTAATAGCGGCAGCTTTTCGCAGATGTATCTGACGTAATCTTTGTTGGTCAGGTTTAGCATATGGGTATGTTTTAATTTCATGAACAACAATTGATGGATCGATTCCTGGCATTTATTCATATGAGCAGGAAAAAATGTCACGAAATTCTTGAAATAGGGCTTTATATGTTTGGATTTCATCGGGTGTACAAGATGCACCTATATGAATTTTTTCAACAATTCCTGGTTTCCCTGAGATGTCAATAGGAACTGTCGTAGAAATTTTTGCTAAGTTCAATTTAGAATCGAAATTTGTGAAAGGATTATGGGGTTTGTTGACATAATCAGCGGTAAAAATGGAGGAGAAATTAGTTTCAAAATGATCGAGTTCAAGTAAAAACGAAGATTTATGATGCAGATCCTCCCATGGTAATTCTTCTATAGATAAAAATTCATGAATATGCTCATTAGTATTGAATACTTATTGAACAGGATCCAGAATTGATGGCGAAGCTGAGCTTGATATGGAAAGTGATTCCTCATTGATCACATTCACTAGATCAGGTTTAGTTGAAGGAGTATCTAAAAAGGACTATACTGCTTGATATTCTAATTCAAAAGGACTCAAAGGCATTGCACCATTGAAAGAATCCAGTTCTGAGTCTGAAGGTACTATCTAAGGATCATCAAAGGAAATAGTACTTGATGTAATTATATTGATGTTAGCAATAGGAGGCGGTACGTTGGGAGAAGACAAGGAAAAAGTTCCCAGTAAAGAATAATCTTTAATTAAACCTACTCCAACATCTTTATAAGGGATAGTCAATTTTCCGACATGTTGGATGCTATCAGTAGTGGCTGGGTTGGATGAATAATATGAGAGCTGATCTATTTTAACGATCTTTCCTTTATGAGGAAACATGATGAGACGAAAGACCGATGATATGGCAACAGTCATGGCATAAGACCAACTGTGACCCAAGAGAAGGTTGTAATCCAGAGGGGCATCAACCACTTCCACATCTAGATTAAAATTTTTTCCTTTGACCTCTATAGGTAGATCCTGTAAAATACCATACGGATGGAATCCCCTTCCATCAAAAGCTTTGAGGATAGTCGGCGATTGGTTAAGTGTTGGAGAACCAATTTATTTCCAACATTTTAACGACATGATACATGTATAAGCCCCTTCATCAATAACAGTACGAAAGAAACATTTTTTTTTAACTAAAACTAGAATTTGAAAAGCCATTTGATGAGGTAGGCGGGGTGTAAAATTTTCCAAATCGAAGATCATTAGGTTCAAATCCTGAAGATCTACGGCTCCTATGGCTGAAAATAGTAATTTTCTTTGGGTTGGACATGATTGAAGAACTTCCAAAGCCTACATTGCTGAAGGGGAAATCACCAAGTCTTCAACAATATTGTAGTTATGAGCAGCTCTCGCATGTGGATTGAAAGCTAATTTACGAAGTACACCTTTAGCAGGCGGTTTGATTACTAATTCAGGATTTGGTTTCTCGATCTGTAGTGGATTAGAAACTGAGGGAGATGTAATTTATGATGAATTAGAATTTTCTACTTCTTTACCACCAATAGGATTTTTACTACCATCATCTTGCAATCGTGTCGCAACCATCAAGATATCTTCTAGCATATTCAAGGAAGATCTAGTCATGTTAATATCTTGAATAGGAAAGGGATCCTTCAAGACAATAGGTATGGGTGAACGCTTAATGAATTTCGATACCTCATCTCTATGTGAGCACTCTTTTGTAAAATGATCTTCATCACAGATCAAACAAGGATAACGAGGTTTTCGTTTATCATCAACTGGTTCAGTTTTATCATTTTTATCTTTTGAAGATGATTTTTTGTTTTTATTCTTACCTTTCTTCTTACCACCAATTTTAGGTTTGGCTGTAGATGATTCTACAACATGAATATCGATGGAAGTTTCAATGGAAGAATCTCCTTTTGGTGAATCAGGTAAAGTTATAATAGGAGAAGTCGTCTTGGAAGATTTCTTATTACTCTTACTAGTACTAATAGAACCAATTACACCATCAGCAGCATGAGATCCTGAAGGAGTTGTAGTTAACCGATCAAGTCTTGGTAAATCGAGGACTTTGTCATACAGAGTACCTAACTATGTATATACAAGGTCAAGGTACTGAGCTTGAGCAATGACTTGCTCTTCTGTAACAACACCTCCTTTGGCCACATCTTCAGTAATTTTGGGTAATAATGATTTGATAAACCATTCAGCCAAAATTTGATGTAGAATAAATACTTTCACTAAACATCTCCTACGTCACCATTCATGAATGTGATCAGATATGTACATAGACGTAGATTGTTTTAATGAGGTCAACAATTCCGTAGCATTGTCATATCTGACAGGTAACTGAAAATGGGTTAAGAAAGTAGTAGCTAGTGCATTAAAATTATTAAATGAGCCTCATGGTAACTCAATGTACCATTTGGAAACTAGACCAATAAGAGTTCTATGAGAAAGACGTAATCAAATTGAATCATCGATTAGTGAATTGGATGAACACCAGACATGATAAGTTATAACATGATTAGATGGATCTTATCTTGACTTACCTTCAAACTTTGGAATATCACTGGGCAACTTATTAGGCCTCAACAACCAATACGGAAGATAAAAAATGGGATCATTCATAAGGTGCGATAGATCAAGTAAATCTAAAGTTGCTATAAACGGTAACCGAAGGCTAGGATCTTGATAACCTTGTGTGATCAAACCAGTTCCAGGAGGAGGATATCCAGGATATCCTGAAATTGTAAACACATTGGGAATTGTGAAACCTCCTGGATAACCAGGATTAACCAGACCAAACTGGGGTTGTTGAGGTACTTGATAAGTATACCCAGGATACGGTTGATACTGATATATTGGATTTTGTGTAGCCTATACAAATTGACACTGCCCCTGGTATGGTTGATAAGTAAATTGTGGTTGACTAGTGAGAAACGTACTTGTACTAGATTGTCCTGTAGGCATCTGGACCGTAGTCTGAATCGTAGGTCCTGACTGTGGCACAGATACTTGAGGAATTTTCATTGATACAGGGGTAGTAGAAATAGGAGTTGCAGATACTCCAGAAATAGGTGTGGTATATTGAATAGAAGTTGCAGCAGCAGCAGAATATTGAGGCAGAGTTGTAAGTCTACTAGGCCCAAGTTGCTGAACAGAACGAGGTGCAGAGACTTGAATGGTAGGCTAGACAGGTTTCTAGGTTGGACAAGAATCTATAGGCTATCCAAGTTGATTAGGTAACTACACATTGGGTTGTAAAGCCTGTTGAATTTGACATGGATCCCGCACCATATTAATTCTAGGGTATTGACCCATAGAAGGTTGTGCATATGAAGGACCATAACTAGGCTGAACGTAGGGTTGATAATTAACTGGAAAATTTCCAGCTCCTTGTAATAATGGTTGACCTGAAGGAGGTTGAAAACCTTGAACTGCGTACTGACCTTGAGGTTGATATTGAATTTGAGGCATGTACTGAATCTGGGGTTGATATTGACCCTGAGGTATGAACTGAATCTAGGGTTGATATTGACCTTGAGGTATGTACTCTCCTTGATGTTTATATTGACCGTGAGGTATTTACTGTCGTTGAGGTTGCTCCCCAGGCAATAATTTACTACCTTGAGGTTGCCCCCTAGGTGGTAACTAACATCCTTGAGGTTGGCCCCTAGGGGGTAACTGACTTCCTTGAGGTTGAGGATTTGGAATATTTCCACACATCATAAAAAATTGTTCTGTGTTCAACGTGCCATTGTTTGTTCCATTCGTACCAGATGATAACATTTGTTCAATTAGTTAAGGAGTTGCTCCTGAAAAGGTACCAGAGAGCGACTAGTATCTCGGAGGAACAGACAAACCACCATATAAAAATGTTTCTAGAGATTTAGAAAACATAGATGACTCACCCGACATAGCTAATGAAGGTTGATAACCTCTTGGTGTAGGACAAAAAGGAATTCGGGGTGGTGAATAAGTAAGACCTACATTTTGTAAAAAATCTTTCAATGATAAATACCAAGTGTCAGTTCTAGAAGGACTGTAGAATATTGATTCACGCTCTCTAAGATTCAAAGTTTCTTGGGTTTCGGGAAGAACTACGTCTTCGTTTAGACCAACAAGTTCTTCAATACATATGAGATCAGAAGCAAGATTTTCGGTAATGCGATGTCTTAATCTAGGTGAATCATGATCACTAGAAGTCAGAGTAACAAGTCCTGAAGATGATTCTAACACAACAAGTTCAGTTTTTGGCTCAGAAATTTCAGGTTCTTCAGCTAATTCACTGGTTGCAGAAGCAGTGTCAGTGATTTCAGAAATTGAAATTGGCTCTTGAATATATTCTACTGTTTGTGATTGATATACTACATGAAATCAGGATGAGTAATTATGGATGATTCTCTTGGTTCTGTTGATCTAATTCTGCTAATACTATGCGGTACCAGAGCTTTCAGTCCTTCAAGTTGGCTTCGTGTATAGTCAAGGGGTTTCCCCTAAAGTCTACGTGATTGTCTTGGTAATTTAGCCACGATTAAAAATTATTAATCACACGCAATCAAAGAAAATTTCAATCAAAAATCCTAAAGTCACTAAGGAGACAATCAAATGATCAAACGCTTATAAAATCTAGGAGATCAAACCGCACTCAAATAGTAGATTCCCACACTAGAAACACTAGTTGGTGATGAAATCCAACATCGTAGTATTTTAATGTAGAAATGACGGTTGGAATATTTACCCTGACAACCTGCTTAATGAAACAAACCAGTGCAAGTTTCTCCACTTAAACCATCTCGAGTGAAGATAACCCTCCGGAGAGTCCAAGTGAGTCTAGTCGATATCGGCTCCAGGTACAATGGGATCTTTCCTCCACCGTCACCTTAGGAAAAAATCTTAAAGTTTATGGCCACTAAGGTCACCAACATAAACAAATATACCTGAGGCAACAGTCTACGATCCAATATACACGTAAGGGCAAAGTAACAAAGCTCAATCCCCTTGAAGGCTCCTTGACATAATCAAATGTATACCAACAATTGAACCCAGGCTACTTGACAATGGTCAATCCAAGGTTTACCGTTGTTAATACGTGCACATATTCTATCATTCCTAATGAGATAGAACTGATCACCTTACTGGTTTGGATATGATCTCGTGCTTGACTCCTTTAGGAGGAGCTTCCTAGAGCATACAAGCTACTATCATATTTTTCCTACCGCAAGATCGACTACTTGTTTGTTTTAATTGTCTCGGAGAGTTAATTACTCCCTACTCCAAGACACTAGCCTAAGCTATGTTGTTGAAAAGAGTCCTAGAAATGTAAAAATTTCTAGATTGATTTTAATTTAAGTGTTGCTTTTAATAGGCTATTTCTTAGGAAAATAGGTGCGAAAGTGAAACTTTGACGATATGTAGTGACCCGACTCAAAACACACTAAAAATGCATCTATTATGAGAAATAATTCATTTCCTTTCAATGAATTCTATCTAAAAGAAAGAGTTGAGAAATGCAATCTTTTAAAACAATTCTTTCCTTCAAAACAAGAACATATGAAAAGAAATCTTATCTTATGAGAACTCAGAATGATCAATTGGTAAAAAGGAAATCCCTTTATTATTCAAGATCGAAACTACAATCAAACATTCTCCAAAAGAAAACTACAATTTCTAGAAATAATACTCAAAACTAAAAACACTAATTTTGAGATCTAAAAATTCTAAGAATGAGATCTTAAATCAAAACTTTAAATATTTTGAGGAATTTTTGCTTAGTTTTTAATCTAACTAAGAAATCCTTTGTTGAAATTAGGAAAAACTCAAAAGCATCCAATTATGGTTTTTTAAGTGAAATTCAAAACTTAATGAAAAAGTTTTTAAATATTTTCAAATGAGAAAATGGGATCTAATTCTCATAAAACGATTTATGCTCTGAAGTCATAGATGCAGTAAGAAAACAATGAAATACCAGTGATCTAAGGTATACAGAGGTTTCTAATCTTTGAGTCACACAAAGACAAAGAAAAAATCACTTATAACATGCAGATCTTGTAGAAAATCATTCAAAACTTAAAAAAGTTGAAAGAAACTCTCAGACAAAGCTTTCTGATAGAACATACAAGTCTGGGTATATACTGGGAATCTTGCAAGCCGAGCCTAGAAAAGAGAATTTTAATTTTTTCGAAAATTTTCTCAGGGTCCACAGGTTTTAGCGTAAACAGGTGTGGTGCCGCACTATGTATACTGAAAAACATCGGAGATGACCGCACTGTGCCTAAAGACAAAGTGCGGAGACCAGAAAACTTAAAGAAAAATAAAAATTCTAAAGCACTTTTCAGGGATTCTACAGGAATGAATTACCCAAGCCAGTATCAATCAATCAAAATCAAAAAAAGAATTTCACAAGTCAAAAATAAAAGAAAACTAAGTTCAAGATCCATTCCCCAGTGGAGTCGCCATTTTGTTGGGTGGATAAATCATTCTTGCGGATAATACAGATCTCCCTAGTATCCTACGATAACTAGCAATAAAAAGACATATGTAAACTACTCTCTCTATATTATATTTGATATAGAATTATCTAGAATGAAGGATTTAGGACTTACCTGTAGTCTAGCGTTGATCATAGTCTTCTTTCCTATCGCTTTGAATATGTCTCCTTTCATGATCTGCAATCAAAAACATGAAAGAATCAGAAGCACCTACATAATATAGATTAATTCATAAACCATAAATCTATCTTGATGATCAAGGAATTCAACAAATAAGCCATTTAAATAAACAACTCATTGAGAAAATAGGATCCATTTGTATTATTTTTAATGAAATAAGGAGCCTTAAAACTGCGTTCACCTTGATGTCGTATAGGTCCTTCCGGGGTCTGGAACAAGCGTTTCCTCTAATTTTACAAGCCTTTGCACTCTCTTGACTAACGTACACATGAGTGTGTAATCATTCCCATATGGTAATCAGTTAAGAGAGTCTGAGTTTTTCTAGCAATTCTCCTCAAAAAATCTCAAAGCCTAACTCCCCTTGAGGCTGAACTATGGCCTCAATTTATAGCAAAAGAGAAGAGGTTTTAGCTCCAAATAAGAGGATAGAATCCTATTTCAAAGGGATTAAGTTCCATATACCAAGGGGTAGGCTCCTTTAATGGAGGGATGAATGTACATGAAAGGAGTGAACTTTCCACTGAATAATTTCTTCCAGAAGCTTCCAGATTCAACCAGCTAGGATTCCAAGTTTTACTTCTGCCTTCACTTTACCTTTTATAGGAATCCACACCTTTAATGAAGAAAAGGTGCAGTTGGTTCCACATTTTCTAGAACAAACAGATGTGGCACCGCAGGTAATACTAAGAGAAAGTCCGGTACAAGTATTTTTATGACTTTTATAAGATTTTGTCTCAATTTCAAGGCTTGGTTTTAGGAACTTGATGTTTGTAGACTTCTAAGGGAGTATTGTATGAGTGATGATGAACCCATACAGATAGTAAAACGTCATGGTGACAATTTTAGTGTAACACACTTGAAGATGCCGAAGGACATGGAAAAGTAAAAGGTACTTGCAGAGAAAGAAAAAAACAAAAGAGATACTGTTGTATGCAACATATATGATAAAATTAATTGAAGAAAAACTGACCACATTCGAACACGCAACTAATCATGATGAATAGAAGAGAGACATGTAAGAAGAATATCAATCAATCATGAAGAATTGGGTTTTGGATATTTTTCCTAGAACTAGTGACAAATCTGTTGTCGCCACCAAATTGATCTACAAAATCAAAAATGTTGTAGGTGGGAGCATAGATATATACGAAGGAAGACTTGTAGCAAGGGGTTTCTCTCAAAAGGAAGGTTTGAACTATGAATAAAAAAATTCTCCTACAACCATGTACACTACTGATGAGCCTCAGTATCACAATAATAATGTTGAGACTCCCAAGGCTACTAACTTTAATTATCAACCCATAGTTTGTACAAAATTAAGAGGTGATAGTTCTCTATGTACAATAGGTCAATTTCAAATCATGCCACCTTCAAGAAATGGACCAGATAAAGGAATACTGATACCACTCTTTCAACTAGCTTGAGGAAGGATATTTCATTAAAAGAGAGAGATAATTATACCCTAACTTCAAAAATGAAAATATTTTTCGAGTTGGAGAAATAAAAATTCTGCTCAATCAAAAGTAAAGACTAGCTCGAATTGCACAAATGTAAAGACTGTGCTAATTGTGAAAATGAAGAATACTATTCTACATGCATAACGTAAACCCTATGCTACATGAAAAAAAGTATATCAATACTCTAATTGTGAAATTTGGAAAGTTTCTTTGGAAAGGAAATTAATCTATTCAACACCAACACTTGCAAGTAAAACCCTAAAAAAGCACGAATTTCAAGAATGAGGCCTAATCTACTTTGCATTGATGAATCACCATTTGTATCATTTTTTTCAACGAGACTTATCTTTAGTGAAAGATCCCATGCTAATTTTATAATAAAACCATCATTACCATTTAAATTTGGAATTTTGTCTTCTAACCCTAATTGCAGAATTGTACTTGTAGAGAAGAAAAGGTAGGTCTAGAGAGGTATTTGTTCCTCCCTAATCATGGATTCAGAGCTTGGGGGTGATTATTCAACACCAAGATACAAAAATAAAACTTCTACAACAAATATGGTCAATTTTTTATAGTGTAACATGACTACAACAGAATTGCTACAAGATGCTACATGATTGCCCTATTCTGCTACAGGATTGGATCTGTGAGTATCTTGAGGGTGGATTTTTTTTTTGAAGGTGGGTAAGAGTGGATGAGGGTATATGAAGGGTATATGAGGCATTTTACAATAACAAAACCTCTTAAAGTTCCATATTGAACAAAAACAAATGCGCACGAGATCCTTCAATGACCCAAAAACGTAGTTTCAGTCGCAGAGTTTTGAGGGAAATGTGAGATAACAAGGAAGAGGTTGAAAATGACAAAATATATGTAGGATGAGTGTCCCAACCATTGAAGACACTTGTAGTACCTGCATACCAACAATTAATCGCTTTGTTTACTTTAAAATAATGCCAAACTAATGATCAAATTCCAACAAAATAAACTACATAAGAAATGATGAGTTGAATTTTATGAAACTAGATAGGAAAGGATGAGTTGCATTTTATTTAATTAATATTCAAGCTACATTGTAGCATGCATATGACCTAAATATATGAATTCATGAGGAAGAATGTGATTTTAACTCCAAGATATGCAGAAAAAGAGTATGTAAGAGAGAAATCATCTAAAGCCTAACAATATGTAAAGGAAAATAACCACATATTTTTGGCTTGTTGTTGTAGACTCTTCAACCACACTTCCCACAAGATATGTGGTAATCAATCCTGCAACAACATTTATTTTGCAGGTAAACTTCTACTAAGAAAGAAGGAAATGTCGCTATTAAAAATAATGCATAAATAAAGTACACAAAGACGGACTTGAGCCTCTAGGTTGGTTCCTAACCTAAGGGAAATCGTCCCTCTGAAACAAACTCAGATGTCAGACAACAATAAAATTTTCATTAACATAAAATGAAGTTCAAATACATAATGCAAAAGAAAATTGATAGTATCAAGCTCCTAGCTCTTAGTAGCTCTCCCTTTATCCATAAATTTTAATCCGAGATATCCGTTAGTCTTGTTTATTTACATAAAGATGGACAAGGGGAAAATTCCTTTGAAAGAGGATTGTTTCCATCAAAAATATCAAAACAAAAATGGATATCGCTCATTTATATCATTGTAATTACTTGAGTTCATTAGCTACCAATAGACCTCAAGTTGTTGATGAGTGATTTTAGGGATGAAGCTGAGTTGAAGGAGAGTAAATGCAGGGGAAAAACCTCCTACATTTCCTATAGATCCCCCCAACGTAACTATGCATATTAAATTAACTAAGAAATAATGTTTTCCCTTCACATTAACCAAATTAGGCGATGAAGTATGGATCCTTTAGTCTTCCTACTAAGCATATTATAGCCAAAAATATGTTCAAGTAATTTGAGAAAAGTATAACTTATATGGTGGAGGATAGAAAAATAGGCCTTATAATATACCTATTCATGGGGCCCATCACATTAGGGGAATTTTGAGGACTAAAATGGGCCTCCTAAGGAAATAATAAAATAATAGCTAAACCATTAAAATAATATTTATGAATTTGCAATTCACTTTTTGCATCAAAATCCATGTAACCATGGTTAAATCCAATTCAAAAGTTGTACCAAAATAAAATTAATAAAAAGATTGTATTGATGTGACTATAAATAAAGATTGTATTTTCATGAAAAAGTAATTATCATTGCACAACTAATGCATTTGTCCTTTGTACTTAAATAACTTAAAATAAACTATAAATATAAATTCATAAATTCTTAATTATAGAATATACTATTAATTAAAATTTATATTATTTAAATTATATAATAACATGTAATTTATATACTATATAAAAATAATATAATATAATATATTGTTTTATGTATGAATTTTATATTACATATTGAATTGATTTGATTTATAAATAAATATTTGAAAATATACAAATATAATATTTATTGAAAAGTGTGTATATACATGAAGATTGTGTAGGGATATGCATTGTTTCTTTAAAAAAATATGAAATGACAATAATAATATTTTATTCAAAAAGTCTGAAATGACATTTATTATGAGTATTTTACTTTATGACTCTAAAAGTACTTAGAGCACAAACATGGTTAACCATGATTTTTTATCCACCATTGATAATGTGACAAGTACCTTTAACTCAAGAAATATCACCTCAACCATTAGGGATGATGTCATCCCCTAAAATTTCATTGGGTCTCATAAAGTGGATTTTGATTGTAGATTTTCCTTAGGAGGCCTATTTTAGACCTAAAAATTCCCCTAATGTCGCCTCCTGCTAAATGTGTTTCTCACCCTTTGAGAAACTTAGTCATTGATTTGTAGCTCATTCACAGCCTTGGTCACCTCTTTAACATCCCAAGGCACCTCAGATGTTGTGCCT
Source organism: Pinus albicaulis (assembly GCA_034641835.2). Taxonomy (NCBI): domain Eukaryota; kingdom Viridiplantae; phylum Streptophyta; class Pinopsida; order Pinales; family Pinaceae; genus Pinus; species Pinus albicaulis. The sequence continues at coordinate 415,602,915 of CM076581.1, read as the reverse complement.
TATTTTGGGTAGAATACTACACTTTCATCTATGGCTTCCCATTCCCCTTATTCATTTTCTTGATCTCTTCTCTCTTGTAGGCCCAATAGCAAGGGAGGAATGATATTTAGCCCTATCCCGTTGATCTTAAACCTTTGAATAATTCTTTTGTAGAATGGGGTTCTCTCAAAGGAATTCAATAACCTTTCAGGTGAATGTTATCCCCTAATTTATAGACTATGGGCCAAGAATTCCATCTCAATTGGAAATCTTGCAAATTCCTGGTCCCCAATAGCCTAAATGAATATTCGAAAAGGAGGATGTCTTGTTCTTATTTTTATAGGTAGCGAGGGGCCAATTTTCGATATATAGAGATAATGTTATGGCTTCTTATGACAACCTTTAGACTTATTAACTTTGGTCTTATGTATAGGGGCTCACTTGCTTCTTTCACCATAACCTTATTTACTTCCTCAACCCTTGTTTCTTCATGGACAAGCCAAGAGGCCATAGCTATTAGTTGTGCATCTCCCAACCTTGGATTGGGGTCCCAAAGTTTCATATATGTGAGGATCATGTTGTGCATATAAAATTCAGCCAATTTGGCTCTATCTTCAATGCTTACCTGTTGGGAAAAGCCAATGAATTTCATATAATCCCGAAATTGGAGAGAGCCATTTTGTGCCAATATATTAATTTGAAATTTCAGCCATTTTTCTTTAAGGAAGATAAAATATTATTTTGATTGCTGCCTACATCGGATGACCTACATGGATAAGCTTTCCATGGTGGAAAGTTGTGCCTCCCTTTCTTGTAGTTGCTATCTTAACCTCTAGTTTTCTAACTATCGCTTCTCCTTCATGATTGATTCTTTGAGCCTCAAGTCAGCCATTTTGTTACCCATTTGTTGCATATTTTCCTCCATGAGACCTAGTAACATCTACTTTATTTGATTAGGCAATCTGAATCCATCGATGATTTAGGCTCCTTTTCTTTTATAATTCAAATAAGAGAGAAGTTGCAAACTTTTTAGGTATAATTCTTCCTGCTTCAACAAAATTGTAACAGGATTGAAGATTAGGTTGTGTTGTTGAGATTCAAGAAGATGATGAGCTTAGTTAAAAGAGTTGCCTTCACTAAGTGGGCCCGTAGGATATTTTTGGCACAAGTCTATTTTTAGACATGATGATCATATTTCACAAGTTGCAGCATACTATTTGTGGATGGTTGATAAAGTTGGAAAAATAGACGAAATTCTATTTTTAAAATATTGGGCGAAGTCTATTTATAGATCGTCAATCTAAAAATAGATGCATGTCGATTATTATTAGCTCTTAATAATAATCAAAATCTAAACAACTTATTCTCTTGGAGCACTTCAGTTTAGTGCACAGATGTGGCACATCAGCTGACAAAAGGAATTACGTTATTCCTAAGGGTTTAATGGAGCTAATGTGTGGAGGACTCAGTTAGAACTCAAGTGGCAAAGTTATGACACAGTTGGAAGTAGTTATGGATTTGTATTCAGTTTAACTCAGTTAGACTTAGTTGAGCTAGTTGTATCTAGTCTAACTGATTGATACACTAGTGAATTAATTAGTTAATTAATTCACAAATAATAAATCATTAATCAACTGAACAATATAGCAGTTAACTACAGTGCATGGAAGTTTCAGTGGAAATGAGTGGAGAGATAGGTGAAAGGGCAAGACAGACTATCTGTTGTGACTATAGTGATGCATTGATTGCATCACACACACAATGGAGATGCCAATGAGGATTCAATAGTCAAGGATGGAGTAATTTAAATTCATTCAGAGCTATTCTTGAGTAGATATTGCACAGTGGAGGTAGGCTAGTAGGTGGCAAAGATCAGTGCATGGATTTGCAAGATTGGGCCTTATTAGTGTATGATGATTGTACTATACTGAGAACTTCTGATAAGCTTTGTATGTTTTTATGAGATTTTCATATGATATCCATGCTACGTAATATATAGTTGGGGTTTTCAGCTTCAGGATTTCCCGGTTAAAAACTATGTTATGTGTGATTGAATATTTTTGTTTATGCTTCACATGTGTGTGCAATTAATTTTTCCGAAAAAGATTAACAAGTGGAATTGATTCAGTATTTTGCATAAATTTAAATAGTGTGAGATCAGGTGGTTTAAAGTACTTACATGGTAATGTAGAATTTTATTGAGCATTGCAATTGTGAAGTGAGTTTGTGATTGACAATTCGAATTTGGCTACGTAAGATTGGTGTAGAAATGGTATGTTGTTAGTGGCTAGATTGGAGGAGTGCCTTTGTACTACATAAATTTAGAAGGAGGCGGCTATGGAGATAATGGGTCAAGCATCGATATAATTGATCATGAGCTGCCGCATATTGATGCATGGCAAGAGATTGCAAAGATGAGTGAGTGATTCTATTGGAAGGTGTGACCATATTGTGTCCAACATTAAGGGAAACTTATCCATTCTAATGCGGAAAGTTTTGACAGAATTTTTCCAAAGCATAGACTGCAGAGTTCGACGCTTGAGTTTCCGTAAAATGTAGAAATGGTAATTTATTACATTCCAAAATAAATTCACGAAAGTTTAACAAGGATGAGATGAGAGGTGGGAGTTACTATTGATGGTATATTCAGAGGCTTGGCTCTTTGCCTGAAGTTATTGGCATATGAAGACGCCATCGGATTGAGAAATCAAGCGTAATGTGTTTTGTTTTGTCAGGATTCAAGTGTGAGGATAAGGCCAGGTATTAAAGATGGATTCATTGAAGAATGAAAGAAAGAAAAGGGAAGGAAGAAATATCTTCAGATTTGTCCAAGTGAAGTGTTTTTCATTGCCATGCTAAGGGACACTTCGCCATTAAGAAGAATAGCAGTTGTCAATCTGTTGCTCTGAGAGGCTTTTAGCCTGAATTATCCTGATCACTTGTTTTCCATGGGATCATTGTAGACCTTGACAGTTGGTAGTCTTTCCGCTATGACGGAGAGAAGAATTGTTTAGTGACTAGATTCCGATGGTTATATAGATGATGATGTATAGTTTACAGAATTGGGACCACACACAGGAGTCCATCTATTGAAATGTCATGGCTACCTGTGCTCCAGAAGAATTTGTCCAGTCATAATGCTCGAAGACAGTGGAAGGTGATGTTATTTCTTCGCTGAGGGAGCCTTCTTCCATAAAATAATTGTCAAAACTATAAGATAGGGTTCAACAAGAATTCCATGTCGAGAAAATATTGCAGGGGAAAGCTGCAAGAAGTGCTGGTGATCTTGATGAGGGCTTAATTCATGGCACAAGATCACATCTCATGGTACTTGAAGATTTTGACAACAATGGTTATCGAATTCCAAGAGTATCTAGCAGCGATCAGCAGCGATTGTTCGAGCTCCAGCTGAGAATTGTGCTCGAGGTAAACGTGACTCATCATTTCTTCAACAAGAAAACACAAAATATGATTACTTGATGACTCATTCTCAGATGATCGATCTCTTCATGCAGAAGAAGAAGGAAACATTCGTTCTGAGTCGGCAGAGAGTGACGTGAAAGTTCTACCTTGGTATACGGTGACCAGAATCCAACACATGTGAAAAGAAGTTCAAAGAGACCAATAATGTAGTCATCGAGAGAAATAACAACGACGGCCGTACAGCGATGTTGCATGAATGTGGCCTACCTGACAAGCCCTGTAAGCGTAGCTACGTAAAACAAGGGGCCTATCTGCAAACATTGTCCTCATTGTCTTCTGGCATATTAATTTTAAGAGTGTTTTTATTTGTAGAATTTATTTTCATTTTTTATTACCAGTGTGATGAAGGACACTGCATTTGTATTAATCTCATGTGAAGGGGATAGGTACACAAAGTTCCTTATACATATCAAAAGATGCGATGTAAATATGTACTAATGAGGTGAAAGAAGCTACGTTGAGTAGGGAGTTACATTCTGCATGTAGAAGAGCACTTCTGTTCCCAAAGATGGCCTTTGAATTTGGGATTGCCATAGGAGGAGATCATGGAGGGGATGAGAATATGGCAACCAAAATACAAATAAGTGACACAAGAGACTAAGTTTGATGCGGCATGTATACTGTAGGAGTTCGTGCATCATTCGACTGATATACTAGATGTATATACTTCTTTATGTAGTGTATCATGGCAGTATTATCTTATTTTGAGAAGGCAAGGTAGTGAGCCTTTGCCATGGGTAGATGCCATGGGTGGAGTGACTATGACATTGTCGTAGGTAGTGCTTGGGAGATATCTGCAGTGTCAGCAGGTGGATCAAGATGGATCTGGCAGCTGTGTGAAAGATGCCGATGGGGAGCGCCGAGAAGTATAAGGAAATATTTTCTCGAGGTTTCCATTGAGGGGATTGACGATGAGCCATTGCCGCATGGTAATTTCCATACGGATTTTATTCTGCTTCAAGCCAAGGTATGGGTTAAGTATTATCTATCGATGGATGTGAAGATCGCGGTTTCCCTAATATCATTGAGGAAGAGGTGTTCCCGAGTGATTTGGCATTTTCGTTGTTCGCATGTGTGTGCTCAGTATGGGCTGAAACAGCAATCTCATGCTTATGTTAATTTGGATCGATTGTATATTTTCACTGATTCTTGGCTTCACGCGGATATACTCAGTATTTGCCAGGTGGAGGGTAAGCTTTTAATCATTGTAATTTATGTTTATGACACATAACAAAGGATGGGCATACTTAATGCAAGGAAGATCTAAGTGTTGAGACATGATTTGGGCCTCCTCATTTCCTGATCTGAAGTGGCGTTGGGAGGCAGAAGTATCCGCTAGCCAGATAATGTATGGCCTAGGCTTCCATCGACACTCCTCCGGCCCGAGCAGAGTGTCAATAGGCTTGCAGCCTTGCATGTGAAACTTCTCCAGTATCTCCTGGGCATAGTTGCCTTGAGACACAGATATTTCACCTTCCCACTGCCATATTTCGAATCCAAGGAAATAATGAAGGAGGCCCAAATCCTTCATCTCAAACTCCTTTGCAAGATCTTCCTTGCATGAGTGTATCAACTGCCCATCACCTGTTAGTATTAAATCATCAACATAAATTACAATGATTAAAAGCTTACCCTCCACCACAATCTAGTACAGGTTTGTATCCGCCTAACTCTTGGTGAAGCCAAGTCCAGTGAAATATCTGTCGATCCAAGTGTACCAAGCATGAGGTGCTTGTTTCAGCCCATACAATGCTCTTTTGAGCCTGCACACATGCAACTCGCTGCTGAAGATCTCAAATCCTTCAGGATACTCAATGTACACCTCTTCCTCAATGATCCCATTAAGGAACGCAGTCTTCACATCCATCTGATGAATGTGCCAACCCATCTGCACTGACAGAGCAAGGATGATCCGTATGGAAGAATACCATGCGACAGGTGAAAAGGTTTCTTCATCGTCAATCCCCTCAATCTGTGAGAAGCCTCGAGAAAAAAATATTTCCTTATACTTCTCGACGCTCCCATCAGCATCTTTCTTTACCTTGTAGATCCATCTTGATCCTACAACTGATTTTCCCACTGACCTTGGAATAATCTCCCAAGCACTATTTCTGACAATGGAATCATAGTCCTCCACCATGGCATCTACCCATGTGGGCTCCTGCACTGCTTCTTCAAAATAAGATGGCTCTGCCATGATACACTTGCTCATAAGAGCCATGTATCTAGTATATCGGTCAGGTGACTTTCTCTGTCTGCACTGTGATGTAGGGACTCCTACATTCCGTGCCGCATCAAGCTTCGGTCTCTCAGCCTTCGTGGTACGCTTTCTCGCCTTGTTTAATGTTTGGTTCTCGCATGAGTGGACTCATCCACTCCATGAATCTCCTCCTATGGCTGATCCAAATCCAAAGGCTCATCTTTGGGAACAAGAAGTTCCTCTTCTACATGCAAGTGTAGCTCCCTCTCAAACGACAACTTCATGGCTTTCACCTCATTGAATTTTATATTCCATCGCACAACATTCATCCAACTATCTATCAAATACAGATGATAGTTATGGGGTTTTTTTGTGTACCCCACAAATATCCCAACTTCTGTAGTTGGCTCTAGCTTCTTCCTGGTGTCCTTCATCACATGAATGTAAACAGGTTAGCCAAAAATATTTAAATGAGAAATATCAGGATTCTTACCAGTAAAACCTTCTTCGGGTGTACTCATGCCAAGTACTCTATGAGGACAATGGTTTTGCAGATAAACCACAGTTTTACATGCTTCTGCCCACAAGGGCATCGGTAGGCCCTGGTCATGCAACATCGCTCGTGTAGTACCGACGATCGTTCTGTTATTTCTCTCCGTGACCCCATTCTGTTGTGGGTTATGAGGCACTATGAGTTCTCTTTGAATTCCTTCTTTTCTACATAAGTATTTGAATTCACCTGAGATGTATTCACCACCATTATCGCTCCGTAGAGCTTTCACATGCTTCCCCGACTCCTTCTCCACCAATGCCTAGAACTCACAGAACTTTGAGAATGTTTCACTCTTCTTCTACATGAAGAAGATCCAGCATCTACGAGAATAGTCATCAAAAAATATCACATAATACCTGTGTTTTGCTGTTGAAGAAACCGAGAATGGTCCACACACGTTTCTGTGGATTCTCCTCAGGATCACTGAAGCACAATTCTCCTTCTCATGAAAGGTGGTCTTCAAAAACTTACCCATTGTACATCCTTTGCACTGATCTAACTGCGCAAGAGTACTCTTGGGAATTCCAGTAGCAATTTGCTGTAAAATCTTCAAAGCACCATGGTGAAGATGGCCCAATCTCCTGTGCCATAATTCGCCCTCATCCCGTCTCGCCACTTCTTCTGCTTTTCCCACCATTGCAGCATAGCCATCTACCTCCAGCTTGTAGAGATTCTTAATTTGAACCCCTATCTTCTTGGTTTGACCCATTGTTTTATGTCGAAGGAAGGCTCTTCCCTCACTGAAAATAACATCATAACCTCTGTCTTCCAAAATTGTGACTGAGACCAAGTTCTTCTTCAGACCTGGAACATGCATGACATTCTTCAATAGGAATGGATTATCGGACTCCCTCTCAAAGGTAATGGTCCCAATTCCTGTCGCACTGTACCGACCATCATCGCCCATCTCTATATGCATCCGGAGGTCCTTCTCCTCCAAGTCACTAAACAATTCTTTGTCTCCCGTCATATGGAAAGACACACCACTGTCAAGATACCACAATGATCCCATGCAGCTTGAAACCAAGCAAGTGATCAAGGATAATTCAAGCTAAAATTTCAAGGCTAAGGCCTCTCAAGCTGTAGATCCAGCAACCTGCTTATTCTTCTTCTTAGTGGCGAAATGTCCATGCTCATGGCAATGAAAACACTTCACTTTGGACAAATCCTGCTTCTTTCCTTTAGCATTAGATTTTGAAGAATATTTCTTCCCCTTCCCTTTTCTTTCTTTGGTAGCCAAAGTGAAATTCTCTTCATCTTCATTCTTCAATGAAGATCCATCTTTGGTACCTGGCCTTATCTCCTCCTGCACAAGATCCAACCAAAGTCGCTCCCATTCGACAGTTTCTCCCATCCATTGACAGTCTTCATAGCTATGCCAACTCTTCGGAAGCCCAAGGAGAGCCAAGCTCACCAATTCTTCTTCATCAATAGTAACTCCCACACCTCTCATCTCATCCTTGCAGTGGACAAACTTCGTGAGGTATTTTGGAATACTGTCGCCTTTCCCCATTTTTATTTTTCTGAGCTCTTCTTTAAGCGTCAACTTCCTCTGGTCACTTATGCTTTGGAAAAATTCTGTCAAAACCTTCCACATT